>PJEM01011241.1:0-30253 GCA_004023845.1 Helogale parvula
TTTTTGTATTCAAGTCCCACATTTTCCTCACCTTAGTTTACAGTGGCCTTCACAAATCTGGTGGTTGTGTGTCCTCCTCATCTAAGCCACCCATGTTCTCACCTGCCTCTACACATCCCTTGTTCTTCTTTCTGCCTGTAGCTCCCTTTCCTCTGTGGGAAGCTCCAGTACATCTTGTGAAACCAAACTGAAACTTTACCACCTCTGGAAACTTTGCTGGGGTACAAGTGAAAGCTTGTCCTTGAACTGATCCCTCCCAGGCAGATACCATGGTCAAGTATTTTTATATATACTTATATTCCGGAGTACTTTAGATGTATAGAAAACCTGTAAAGCTATTACAGGGAGTTCTTGTATACCTCATATTCAGTTTCCCCTGATAACGTCTTAAGTTAGTGGGGTACATTGTCACAAGTGATAAGACACAGAACATGATGAATAAAGTCCATATTTCATTCAGATGTCCTCACTTGTGTCCAGTTGTCTTCTGTTGTTTGAGGATTCCACACAAGGTATCATACCACATTGATTTCTTACATCTCCTTACACTTCTCGTGGCTGTGGCAGTTTCTCAGACTTTGCTTATCTTTAATTATCTGGACAACTTTGAAAAGTCCTCATCAGGTAGGGGGTTGGGTGATTTTTCCTAAGTGGGGATTTGTCTGATGTTTTTCTCACAGTTAGATTAGGACCATGGGTTTTGGGTGGGGGGTTGTATATCACAGAGGTTAAGTGCCATTTTCATCCTATATCAAGGGTACATTCTGTCATCACGACTTTTCACCATTAACGTTGCCCGTGATCACCCTGCTGAGGTAGTGCTTGTTTGGTTTCTCCACTGCAGTTCTTCTTGCCTTTTCCCATCCTGTCCTCCTTGAGAGGAAGTCACTGAGAGCATCCCATACTAACGGAGTGAGGAATTAGGTTCCACCTACTTAAAGATGAAATAATGCACATCAGATTTTTTTTTAAATTCTGCATGGGATATTACTCTGTTCTCCCTCATGTATTTATTCAGCCATTTCTTTATATAATTTAGGAGTCATGGATATAGATTACAAATGTGTTTATGCAGTTGACTCTTGAACGAAATGAGTTTGAACTGTATGAGACTACTTCCATTGAGATTTTATATAAATATAGTACAGTATTGTACGGATATGTGTTTTTCCTTAGGATATTCTTAATATTTTATGTACTTTATTGTAATACACAGTTTATAATACATACAGTAAACAAAATATTTGTTTGCTTACTATATTACTGTTCAGGCTTACTATAGAGAAGAGGGCATTAGTAGTTGTGGGGACTCACAATTTACATGTGGATTTTCTACTGTGGGGAGAGTCATTATTCGAGGGTCAACCATAATCTGATATATATATTTTTAAGTTTATTTATTTACTTCACGGGAGAGAGCACAGGAGGGAGGAGGGAGAGAGAATGAGAGAGAGAGAGAGAGAGAGAGAGAGAGAGAGAGAGAGAGAGAGAGAGAGAGAATATGAGAGAATATCCCAAGTAGGCTCCACACTGTCAGCCCCAAGCCCAATGCAGGGCTTGAAAGAACTGACGGTGAGATGATGACCTGAGCCAAAATCAAAAGTCAGATGCTTAACTGATGGAACCCCACAGGCACCCCTAATATATTATAGCCCAAATTATTCAATTCTAGGCTGTTGGAAGCTCTTAGCCTTGGTTCCTGTTGCCCTTTGACATGCCCATCTGTGGGGGGGGGGGGAGTTGAGCGTGTGTTTGGGACAATACTTCTTTTGTTCCAAGGCTTGTCTTAAATATCCCCTTCGCCCAGTCATACCTAGAAAAACCATTTGTGCAGGAGAATGGTATTAGAAATCAAGTTCTGAGTCCCGGGACCCAATATTATATCTGTTTCTATTATATAGCTTACATCAAATTCTATTTATTTTTCATTCCCATTAGACTGAAGGCATACAATTTTCATATTCTCTTGCACAAGAATAAATCCTTTAAAGTATGTAGCCTTGTATTCTTCTTGAGTTATTTGATGGATTTATAGTGTTTTTCTGTGCAACTAGATTATAAAATCGTTCTGTGGAAGTATTTCATATATGCCTTCCTGGGCCCTGCATTAGTCAGTTATGTTTTATGATTCTGGGGCTGAACTGTGTTTTTACCTTTTGAAGTTTTTTTTTGCATCAAAATTTATCTTTTCTGTACTTAACTTTTCTAATCACAGATGTAAGGGGGTGAAATTGAAACTCTGGCAAGGGAGGAGTCCTTTGAACTTAGCCTGGCACATGATACACTGTGAAGGTGTCATGGTGGAAAGAATACAGAATAGGACTACAAATTGTTTTATTGAAAATCACCTATTCAGTGATAGTCATCAATTAGGAGGTTTCTCATGAAAAGGAGAGGATGTATTAGCTCACAAAGCTGCAAACAGAATTTCAGTCATGGCCAGGTACACTGCATGAAATGATACCGTGAAAAATGTTTTTGTGGGTTTCTCCTCTTTACTCCCACGGATGGTCTTTGTACATTGTAATTTCTCCTCTTGCATTCCATTGTATTCTTTTTTTTTTAAACTGGAATTTGGGCAACCCTGCAGGTTCAATGGGAAGGTATGTTATTTATTTATTTTTAAATGTTTTATTTATTTTTTGATACAGAAAGAGACAGAGTATGAGAGGGGGAAGGTCAGAGAGAGGAGACACAGAACCTGAAGCAGGCTCCACGCTCTGAGCTAGCTGTCAGCACAGAGCCTGATGTGGGGCTCGAACCCACGAACATGAGATCTGACCTGAGCTGAAGTCAAAGGCTTAACCGACTGAGCCATCCAGGCGCCCCTGTATTCTTTAACTCTATAATACATGGTATTCCTTCTGGGACTCTGGCCATATTTCTACAAATACTGTTCACTGCCTAAACTCTCTGAGGGCAGATTTGGTGTCTGTGATTTACTAGTGTATCTTCATTGAAGTGGCAAAAATCCTTTAAGCATCTGTATAATTGCCATTTTCTGGAATTTTCAAAGAAAAAAGTAACTCTAAAAACAAACCTTGCCCCTTATTAAGTTACTTCCCCACCCCAAAATCAGTGAGTGTACCCAAAGTGTTGAGTACCTTGGTTAGAAGAGCTTATTTACATATTCCTGTAGTTGAATGTGCCTCAGCCATACTATATTACACAGTACTGGTGAGTGATTCAAATCCCAATCAAATGCAAATTTTTGGTTAGGCTTGGTGGCTCAGTCAGTGCATCCATGTTGTTTTCTAAGACATATTTTCAAATAAAAAGGATATTTATTTATTTTTAGCACAGACTAAGTATACCATCTACTACATATATGTTACCTATGGCTTTGGGACAAACCATGGTAAAACCTGGGCTTCAGGGAAACCTTTATTATTTGCCTGCAGGGTTTAGCACTTGTATATTGGAATCATTTGAGCATCTCTGCTTTTTTTAAGTGGACTTCTTCATACATCTGAAGGTTATTTGGCTATCTTTTTTAGTAAACTGGCCTTGAGGATTTAGATGACCTAGTTCTGATCTCCATGCATCTAATATTACAACATGTAAGCCTGGGAATGTTTTCTTTTTCTTTTTCCCTTTTATTATTATTATTATTATTATTTTTTTATTTATAGTTGATTGTCAAGTTGGTGTCCATATAACACCCAGTGCTCTTCCCTGCAGTGCCCTCTTCCATGACCATCACCCCATTTCTCCTTTCCCCCTCCTTCAGCCCTCAGGTTATTTTCAGTATTCAAGACTCTCTCATGATTTGCATACCTCCCTCTCCCTTACTCTTTTTCTCCCATTCCCCTCCCCATGGTCCTCTGTTAAGTTTCTCCTTTTAGACCTATGAGTGAAAACATATGGTATCAGTCCTTCTCTGCCTCACTTATTTCACTTAGCGTAACACCCTCGAGGTCCATCCATGTTGCCATGAATGGCCAGATTTCATTCTTTCTCATTGCCATGTAGTATTCCATTGTATGTATATACCACATCTTGATCCATTCATCAGTTGATGGACATTTAGGCTCTTTCTATGATTTGCTATTGTTGAAAGTGCTGCTATGAACATTGGGGTCGATGTGCCCCTATGCGTCAGCACTCCTGTATCCCTTGTGTAAATCCCCAGCAGTGCTATTGCTGGGTACTAGGGGAGTTCTATTGATAGTTGAGGAACCTCCACACTGTTTTCCAGAGCAGCTGCACCAGTTTACATTCCCACCAACAGTGTAGGAGGGTGTCCATTTCTCCACATCCTCACCAGCATCTATAGTCTCTTGATTTGTTCATTTTAGTCACTCTCACAGGTGTGAGGTGGTATCTCAGTGTGGTTTTGATTTGTATTACCTTGATGATGAGTGATGCTGAGCATCGTTTCATGCGTCTGTTGGCCATCTGGATGTCCTCTTTGGAGAAGTGTCTATGTATTTTTTCTGCCGATTTCTTCAGTGGGTTATTTGTTTTTTGGATGTAGAGTTTCATGAGTTCCTTGTAGATTTTGGATATTAGCCTTTTGTCCAATACTGTGCATGTTTTCGAGTCAGTGGTAGAGACAGAGTAGAGAGCAAGTCCCACGTGCAATTTGTTTTAAGCCTCTCCTCATAACATGTTTGGTTAATACTCATTTCGTCAAAGCAAGTCTCATAAATGAGTGCAAGGTCAACTTACAGGACATGTTTTCCTGCTCAAGACTGCAGGGGAGTTCAAAGTTACATAACTGATGGTGTAGGTATCAGTAAGGGGAAATGGATCTAGGCTCTTGGTGGAATGTAGGATAACCTGGTGGTAAAGAAATTCAATAAAGAATCAGATCTATATCCAGCCTTCATGGAGCTGATTGTTGAGTAGGAAAATAACAATATAAATAATGTAGGAGACAACATGATGTATCATTGAAGTTACAAAGAACAAAGAAAAATTGGAGAGAAAAAAGAGAAATTGTGCCTAATTGGAAACAAGGCTTCTGGAGAAAATGATGATTGAATTTATATGTAGTTATACTATCAGAAGTTGAATGAAATAAAAATTATATCCATCTTAAGAATACTAGTCCATTTAAACACAAAAAATTGGTTTCTGCTGAGGTCATGTTCTCCTATTTGTGGGACTGAGCCTGCATCAGGCTCTGTGTTCACAGCATGGATCCTGTTTGGGATTCTCTCTTTCCCTCCCTCTCTGCCCTTCCCTCAGTTGCACATGGTCTCTGTCTCTTTCTCTGAAGACAAATAAAGAGAAAATGACCTTTAGATCTACTAATTCATAGTTTATTACCTATTAGTATCATCACTAAGAAGTTAAAAGAGTACGTACAGTCAGTGGATCATTACTCCGTATGAATTTTGACAGAGATTTCTTGAGGAAAAAAGGATGTGTACATGTTGGACCTGTGTTTGTTTGCCCTTCTGTGATCCAGAAACCTCTGTTTTACAGTTTCATGGAACTATAAAGCTCTTCCTGCACATTTGTGGGCATTTATTAGGCCTCCTTTTGATACTCAACATTGTGGTAGAAATCAAATATCAAAGAAATGGGAAATATGTTCACATTGTTTTAAGTGTGAATGCTTTTAGTTGAAGGATTTAAGATAAAGACACCATTAAAACGTTCACAAAACTAAGTAATATTTCACTCTGAGCTCTCCCTATGAACTTCTCTTTCTTGTGTGTGTGTGTGTGTGTGTGTGTGTGTGTGTGTGTGTGTGATTTTCTATCCTGTTTCTAGGTATCTGAAGACTGAGATGTGACCTTAATGGAGACAAATCCTCATTGCCCCTCAAATAGAATTTCTTTCTTATTTTAGGTGACACTGTTGCTAGGCAGAAATTTTTGTCTTTAATCTGAAGATGGGATTTTGTGTGTTCCACATGGAATACATACTTAAGAGAGACCTTACGATGAATGAGTGACGTAACAGTCCAGTAGGTGCAAGCCTTCCTTAAATCAAGTTATCTATGGGTGGAATCCCTAGAGGAAGCGATGTTAGCATATATTTCATAGAGTACCACTATAGAGAGATCATAAATGAAATGTTTCTCAGAAAGGACCAAATAGCAGACTAGAAGGCATGATATATATCTTCAGTGTTTATGAAACTTAGTATTTTTAATGTTCCTTGATATATAGAAAAATGGGCAAAACAATTCTGGAATCATTATACATTGTGTACCTCAAAAATAATGAAAAGAATGCAACATGTAAAGTGAACCTTTTGCTTAATGGTAAAATTGCAGTTCACTCTGAGAAAAACAGCCATAATAGGCATACATAAATGATTAAATATTTTTCCCTGTAATTTCTTAGAATTGGAGAACTGTTAAATTGTGTTACTTTCAAATAGAATCTGATTCTCTCATATATACAGATGACTTCTTTAATAGGAATTTTGCCCTAAATACCTTGCTTAGGTGTTAAAAAAGAGGTATAGGAATTTGGAGAAGATGTTATTCATTACTACCTTTTAAAAGCAAGAGTAGATAACATTGTTATAATTTCTTTCTGTCTTGTCTCTGACCCATGACTTAAGAAAAAGCAAGGGTACGTGTGAGCTGAGTGAAGTGTTAAGAGATTAAGTATCAGGGCGCCTGGGTGGCTTAGTCGGTTGGGTGTTAGGCTTCAGCTCAGGTCATGATCTCACAGTTCGTGGGTTCGAGCCCCGCGTTGGGCTCTGTGCTGATAGCTCAGAGCCTGGAGCATGCTTCGGGTTCTGTGTCTCCCTCTCTCTCTCTGCCCCTCCCCTGCTCATGCTGTCTCTTTCTCTCTCAAAAATAAATAAAAACATTAAAAAAAGACATTAAATATTTTCTCTCCTCTCTTTTCATAGAAGGAAATCATTATTCCTTACCTCAATTATTTCTACTGTATTTTTCCATTCCTTTGATTTCTGGCCAGAAGTAACAGAATTTCAGGAAAATCCCAAGATGTGGAAAATACCCTCCCTACTTGTGTGGGAGGGAAAAATGCCAGCAAATAGAAGAGAGATGTTGAGGAAAAAATTAAAAAAAAAAAACGAAACACCTAATACATTTTTTTGCTTCTCCTCCCCGCCCAAAGCTACTTGGCTATTTTTCAAAGCACAAAAAAAATGCGTATGATTAGGTTTGCAAAATTACTATGGTATGCATTTTATATTTAAAATCATTACAAATGGAGTTGTAGAAACCTTGTTGTAGAAAGAGTTGGAGTCTGATGATTTTTAAGCAATCTAAAATTTTAGTTTTGGACAACTTAAGAAAGGCAGACTAGAGCTGGAAGTGAAGAACCCATCAATATTATTGCAAAACAAAGAAGGTTACTATGTTTCCTGGACTTACTGCCCTTAACAATGCAGAATGCCCTCTTTGCAGGAAAAAAATGCATTATAGAGTGGCAGAGAGACTCCACTCTTCTCTTCAGAATTTTATGCATGAAAATAATTTGATATATTTCCATTTTTTGTTTATACCATAGGCAATTACAAGCAATTCTGTTTTTTTTTTTTAATCGTCTTTCACAGACTGTTGGAAACTAAGCATGGGGACAAACTACTTCATCGGTTCATAGTGACCCTCTTACTCCTGCTATCAGCGTGCCTTCTAATACAAAAGTGCAATCTTATATATTATAGTATATTCGTGTTATTGTTGAATAGAGAAAAACAGTTTCTGCTTTAAAAATGAAATACTTCTCTTGGGGGAAGACCGTATTGGTCAAGACTCTTCGTTTCCATGATAGAAACCATAGTAGCTAGTTAAAATGGAAGAGAGATTAATGAAGACCTACTAGATGGTTCCTAAGTAGTTCTTGGGTGGAATTGTTGAAGGCAAGAGAAACAGGGTAGAGAGGCTTTGAGGATGTGTAGTATGGAACAATATCCAGATGATTCTGTTTTTGTTTCATTGGAGAACTTTCTACCTTCAGAATAGAACCTAAGTTTTCCCCCCATACTTGATAATGCATACATGTTGCCTTCTACTTGGGACATCTATATCTGCTTCTGAAAGCATTGTCCTCACCAGGAGGTGGCATCCACTACGTCACCTTGCTTTGTTAACAATAAGGCTCTTGCTACAGTGCAACCCAAAGGGAACTCTAAACCTGAGTTCCATGAATAAATTTAAAAATATTATATAGAAGTCCTATATTGAAAACATAATTATGCAAAATACAAGTGGAAAGTAAAATAAACTTCAATAAAATTAAATAAAGACTGGAAGGAAACTAATAATATAAAAGTGAAATTAGGAGCTGTGTTGAGTGCTTAGAACAGCTAGAACACCAGAGAAAACTGGATCTGTAGAGGATGGAATGAAGAACTAATCCCTTTGTAATGCAGACAAAAAGGGAATATAAGCCTGAAAGTAATGTGATTGTGGGGTGGGGGAAAGAGAGAGTGTTTATCATACAGTTGTGCTGCCCAGGGTTAAAACCACAACCAATGGAAGGGAAAACTAAATTGAGCTGGGGGGAAAACAAACAAAAGCAAAACCAAAAAACACTATTGCGTAATGTTTTGAGGACTTACCCTAGTATTTAAAAAATTTCTATTTCTGCAAACGTCTAATGAACGAATACATAAACCAGTAATAGGTGTGTATTTGAGGGAAAAAAATCGGCAGGTCTTAGACTTCTCCATAACGGTAACACCAGAAAATATTAAAGCAGTGTCTAAAGTTCAATTGGTAAACAACCATAACATTCATGGGTTTGATAGCTATTTGTAAAGGTTATAAATGTTCTCATATACTTAGTGACTCAATAACTAATAGAATCAGTCTAGAAAAACCAGTGAATGGTAGTTGATTACAAGAAAAATCAAAATCACAGTGTCCTTTATTTGTAATATAAAAATAACATAATTGCCCTAATAATAAACTCAAAAATCAGTAAAATATTGTGCACAATGAAGAAACAAGATAATTTTTACTAAATAAAACTGAAGGCAAAGTATATAATAAAAACTGTAGCAGATAAAATGGAATTTATTCCATGAAAGTGATTTTAAAAATCAAAAAGTGAAAGAACTTGGATAAACTATTGAATTCACAAAGTACAACGTATATATTTATACATATGTGTAATAAGAAAAATTACTAATATGGCCATCAGATAGCAATTTTCTGTTATAAAATGTTAATAGGTGCCACTTTTACAAAAAAAAAAAAAACTTGAATGATTGATGTCAAATGCCTAAAAATTCAAATCACAAAAACAAGGTAGACACCAAGATGTCCATCTTGCTTCATTAACACAGGTGAAAATTAGAAACAGTTCAAATAGGGGAATGTTTTAGAACTACAGTTTTTAAAATGTCTGTGTTTCTTAAGCTCTTTATTATAAAATATGTTAGACTTTAATTATATTTGACTAGTCATTTCTGAAGTCCGAAACAGGGAGATTTTTTTGACACTTCATTATTGTGAAATGTTTTAAGGTTTATATATTACTTTTTGAAACATGCCATTATAGTATTAAATCTTTCAAGCCAAGAAACTCAGGGAATTACATTATTATTTTTATTTTTCAAATAATAGAATTAATTATTAGGCAGCTTTTTTTTTTGGTTTAATTGTCCAATTTTACATTCTGCCTTCTCCACTTTGGTTGCTTAATACCGAAGAGAGTCATCTCTGTGGGCTCTGTCGATAGGCGTCTCTGTGCTCTGGTTATATGCTGACTCAGTGGAAATCACTGGCACAAGAGGAGAGGATTGAGGGAGAGAGATGCATTTATTGCTCTTTCTCCCTCCTCTCTGTTACAGCGTAACAATGGTTGAATTTTCTGTCCATGGTCACAACTGCTGTTACACAGTCCCTCTTCCAAAGCTCAGCTCTCACTGAGTCCGGTGTTAACGTTCCTTCCCATTATCCCTTTAGGTCTGGGTGGGTGTAAAGGACTTTGTAGTATTCTTAGACCCTGTGTACTTCCCAATCCTTACTGGTTAATTAACCCTTCCCCCCTCACTTCACTTACCCCATTGTGTGCTGTGCCATCTTTATACTGTCAGGGTCATGCTGGATCTGGATACCCAGGATGTTAATGGCTCTTTCAATTATATGCAAGAAGAAGGTTATAGCCAGGTTCGAGACTAACGTTTCTATGCTTTCTACTCTATTAAGCTGTATTTAAGGGGGGATTTTTGCTCTAAACACAAAATAAAAGATGTCTTATTATGAGATTAAAAATATTGTGTGACTATTTAAAACATAACTGTAGACAGACAAGGTTTATTATATATACTTACTAGCACAGAAGTTACTCTTAACAAGTATACATCTCAAATTATGTGTCTTGTCACTAGTTCTTTTATAATGGAATATTATGTCACTTGGTTGCAGTGTAAAGTCTTAGTGAAGGTGGACAACATGAGAAGCAGTGAACTCAGTGACCTAGAACCTCGGAACACTAATAATAAAAATAAACCCATCTGTAGGGGAGTACCCAGAACAAAACAAAAACATTTACTGATGTAATTGCTAAAAAGGAAATTGAAATTGGACACTGCATCTGACATGAGGCAAATCTTTGAGTAAATTCAGTGGAAATTATCTGACTATTCTGATTTTTAGGCTTTGTGTTTAGTACATGTTGTTGATACTGTGAAATGTGTCCTCAGTGGAGGTACGGGGGGGATACATTTTATGAAACAGTTTGGGTTTTGACAGAGCTGGGCAGGCAGCAAAACCATTGGATTGCTAAATGAAAATTTTAGCATTAAAATTATAGATGTTTTAGAAGTCAGAATTCAGAGTATAATATTTGTTTTACTTAGAACCAACATTGAAGTAACAGATAGAGATGTAAGGACAAAGTAAGGAGAGGGATGGACAGAGGAGTAACTCATATAACTGTGATATTAAGAAGATCAAATCCTAGCACTGGAGAACTATTGAACTGAATGTGACAAGTGACCCTCTGACAGTTTCCCAAGCTGCCTTTGAAAGCTAAATCATAGGCTGGAAAAACAGGTTTAAGTTGTAAACACCACAGTCTCTGGTACATAGTAAGCAGTGTTGAATTAACATTTTTCCCCTACTTAATAAAGATAGGTCATTAAGCGAATAAAAGGTGAAAAAGAAGATATAATTCACACATGCAGGCCTATTGAATGCATACTTCAAGTTTATCAGAAACCCTTGGTGTGATTCCGTCTTGCGCAGCTGTTCTGTGGAACAGTGGTCATTTCTCTCCATCTGCCTTCTCTCCCACCTAAGTGTGTGCCATGACCTCATGGAAGATTCGATGGACATGCACATGGACATGGACATGAGCCCCCTGTGGCCCCAGAACTGGCTTTTCGGCTGTGAATTAAAGGCCAACAAAGATTCTCACCTTAAAGTGGATAATGATGAAAATGAGCACCAGTTATCTTTAAGAACAGTCAATTTAGGGGCTGGTGCAAAGTATGAATTGTACATTGTTGAAGCAGAGGCAGTGAATTATAAAGCAGTCCAATTAAAGTCACCCTGGCAACTTTGAAAATGTCTGCACTGCCAAAGGTTTGCCTTGGGGGCTTGGGAATAACACCACCTGTGGTCTTATGGCTGAAATGTGGTTCGGGGCCTGTGCGTATTAGCGGACAGCACTTAGTAGCTGTGAAAGAAGATGCAGAGTCAGAAGATGAAGAGGAAGAGGATGTGAAACTCCTTAGTATATCTGGAAAGCCTTTTGCATCTGGAAGTGGTGGCAAGGTTCCATATGTTGCCGATGAAGATGATGAAGAAGGTGGTGATTATAATTTTGATGAGGAAGCTGAAGAAAAGACTCCAGTAAAGAAATCTATATGAGATACTCCAGCCAAAAATGCCCTAAAATCTAACCAGAATGGAAAAGACTCAAAACCATCAGCACCAAGATCAAAAGCTCAAGAATCTTTGAAAAAAAAAAGTTCATCAATGATGTGGAAGAATTGCTTCTGGGTTGATAGCTGGCTGTCCTTTTTATAATGCAGAGTGAATACTTTGCCTACAGCGTCTGATAAATGTTGTCCACATTCCATTGCCAAGACTGTGTTGTCCAAAATGGTTGTTTAGTTTTTAAAGATGGAACTCCACCCTTTGCTTGGTTTTAAGTATGTGTGGAATGTTAGGATAGGACATAGTAGTAGTGGCGGTCAGATGAAATGGTGGGGGAACAAAAATATACATGTGAAATGAACTCAGTATTTTAATAAAAAGTTTATCGTGAGCAAAACAAAGGCATATGCAGTGAGATGTCTTAATTATTAAAGATGTTAGAACATTCTAGTTCCAAAAGGCACAAGAAACAAACATTTCTTCTAAACATTACACCTGAGGCTTCAAGTAGGAGTAATGTAGACACATAAGATCTTAACAGTGTCTGTCTAGCAAACCCAGTAAAGTAATTCCTAAGGATATATCTTGCATTTTTACAAAACCAATGGGAGGACATAACACCTAAACACAGGTTGCTAAGTCCAATTGTGTAGAAGAGTAAAATTTTTTAAAAAAATACTTTTTTTGACAGAGGCTAAGAGCAGGGTAGTAGGGGAAAGAGAGAGAAGAGAGACAGAGACAGAGTGAGAACAAGTGGGGGGGGGGAAGGAGGGAGGGAGGGAGGGAGGGAGAGAGAGAGAGAGAGAGAGAGAGAGAGAACACCCCAAGCAGGTTCTGCAATATCAGCACAGAGCCTGATGCAGATCTTCATCTCATAAACCATGAGATCACGAACTGAGCCAAAATCAGAAGTCAGATGGTTAACTTACTGAGCCACCCAGGCTCCCCTAGAAGAGGGAAATTAAAAAAAAAAAAGGTCCCCTTATGAAGGGTAAAGTTATGTTCTGGCCTTTTCTAGACTAACAGGTGATTCTACAAGGAGCTGTGGCTTGCAACTATGTTCACATAAACTAAGGTCTCGTGGAGGGACTTGGGGGCTACCCCCAGGGATGGAAGGGCAGTAGAACCAGCAGAATTAAGTGTTTTGTCCCAAGCATGTGAGTTTGACTTTTAAATTTTATAAATGTCTCCTCTAGAGGAATTAATATACAACATTTGAAAAATACAGCTATCAACTGGGCCGAGCAATGAGTTTGGTGTTCCTTGTCAAGTTCAAGTCCAGGATACTGGTGATAGGCTGATAGGAAAATTAAGATAATTCTAAGAATCTGTCTTTGACAGATGAACTTCTCATAAGTACACAGATGAATGGTGGGAGTCCCTACATGCAAAGCCTTGTCTTGGATCAAAAACATGAAAAGAGAAACTATGCCTGGAGATTCTGGCAAGGAAATGAAGAGCAGATAGAATTAGGAATTGTGAAAAGAAATCACTTCTGTAAGATTGAGACCTGGAATACAAGTAATTTTCATCTAAGATGCTAACAGGAATGGGGTATGGATTTGGAAACAGGGAGTTGTGAAAGCTAGTTTTTATCTAGTGTTGACCGAAAATGTCATTATTCTCCAGGGGTGCAAGCTCCTGGCATGCAGGACCTGAGTGCCAGTGAATATGCACTAGCTGCGCCTGTGGCAGACTTGTATCTTTCAGATTTCAGTCCGATGCTTTCATTGTCCGTTCCTTAGTGAGGGCTTCTGATAGGAACTTACTTAAAATACGTCTGCCTTTAGCTTTCTTCTTAATCATAAGACTCGCAATGTATTTTTCTTAACACTTGCTAAAATTACTAAATGTGTTAAAACTGTTTTCTTAGGTTAAGCATCTGATTCTTGGTTCTTGGTTTTCGCTCTGGTCATGATCTCAGGGTTCGTGATACTGAGCACCCATCAGGCTCTGCACTGACAGAAGACTGCTTGGGATTTTCTTGATCTCTGTGTCTGTGTCTCTGTCTCTTTCTCTGCCCCTTCCTCAGTATCACTTCCTCTCTGTTCCTCTCTTTCTCTCTCTGAAAATTAACTGACTAAATAACATTATTTTGGGTACTTGTTCACCACCTACCTCCTCTTCATGGGGAAAGATACCACATCACTTGTTTTCTCTTAGCTCACTGACACAACTGGATAGCAGGACCTCAACAGTGTTTTCTGAATGAAAGAGCAGATGACCAAAGGAATGAGTAAACATGGTATATTTGCCAACACTATTTCAAGTGCTACCATGGTGTCACTTTGACAGGTTTTGTGTGTGTGTGTGAAGGTTGAATGAAACCTTGTCATTGTCAAGCTCTCTGACCTCTAGAAAGCCCTCATCATCTTTATTGTTTATGTACTTTGACATCTTGCCATGATTCAAAGTACCATGTATGATTTCTGGATCTTGAATGCAATGGATCACTGACTTCCATATTTGGCTTTTTATATATAATTGGCATGACTTATTGATGATTAGGAAGGGATGATATGTTTTTGAAGCTGTTGTATATTTAATTTTGGGTGAAATTCTAAATAGTAGTAGTAGAATATACATCTTGAAGATTTTAACAAGATTGAAATTCTATAATATGTATCTGTGATCAAGTAGAGTTTTCGTTAATGCATGAGTTAGAGATCTTGTAGTGAAAGGTGGATGCAGAGATAAGATTTTTAAAAATTATTTCCAGTTGTAATTCTGATTTCTTAGGATGGACATGGTGCATTAATAATCTAAACAGCAGTATCTTAACTGTTAATTGGATAAGACTGCAGGTTTATAGTGGTTGTAGAAATGGGCACTAATACCAGTGATAAGAACCCATCCATATATTAGGCAGTACCCTTAAAGTAGACAGAAAATATGTTGTACTAAATAACACTTCTGTAGCATTTCCTACTAATAGGGTCTTTTCCAAGTACTTGATAAACTTAACATACATAGTCCTTAAGGAGTTTTGTGAGGATACTATTGATATTTTAATAGAGGGGGAGACTTAAAGTATACAGCAAAGAAGATCTGTGCCCAGAGTCACATCCATTGGGTGACAGATGTGGAATTCACAACCTAGACATTCTGTCAACAGTGTATATGCTCTTTAACCCTGGGATAGACAAGTTACTGCAGCTTATTTGAATATTTTAATGTTGATGACTTTAATTCACCACAGGTTTTAAAAGCTAGGACAAAGGTAGAACTTGACAGAAGTCACTTGTAATTATTCACTTCCATTCACATAATAGAGTTAAGAGTAGAGAGCTTCATTACCTTGGATCAGTGTTCTCAGTGTTACTCAAGCAGGTTGGAGGAACCGACTGTATCCAGATACTTTCCTTTGAAAACACTAAAGCATCATCATCCCTGCCTACTGACTTTATCATTTGCTGTAGCTGGCTCTGTTAAAACCATGCATCCATGGTTTTTGGTATACTTTAAGGACTAGGTATTTTGCAATATGAATAATTGAAGGAAACCATATGATCATCTCAAAAGAAAGAGTAATAGAATTTAAGTAAAAGCATTCAGGATAATTTTTATAGTAAACTGGAATGAGAAGAGGGATGTTTTGCTGAATGATTACGGCAGAACTGAAGACTTTTTTACTTTCGTGAGGAGTACAGTGGAGATGAGTAGTCTCACTACTTCTGCACCGTGATACTGGAAGTACTAATCTGTGCAGTCAGGCTGAAAAAAAATGACAGACCTGAAATGTGACTAATGTAACTGTCTTTATTGGTGGGTTCTATCATTATATTGCAATAAAAACAAAACAATCATCCAAAAACGAGTTTAAAAAGCTTAGCAAGGTTTCTGACCTTTAAAAAAAAATCAATATAGTAAAATTAGGTGGTGGCTTCAGCAAAAATTGCAGATCAGGCACTTGCATAATAAAAGTAAAGAGAACATGGAAAACATTCTCATTGTCAAATTTTTCCAAACTCTGGAAATAAAGTAGAGGTTTTCAGCAATCCAGGTATTGTTGATAGAAAAATAATGACTGAATCTTGGTAAGAAGTGGGAATCCCCACTCTTTTTTCCGAAGGTAACTCTTAAAACCAGCAACCTGGAGGCAGGAATAAGCTTGGAGCTCCTTCAAAGCCCCATTTGCAGAGAATTATTTTTTTTCCCCCTGTCTGGTTGTTTCATGGAAGACCTTGCTCTTAATCCTTTCTTTATTTAATCTCATTTAAAATTAACATTGTTAATAGCCTTTTTAAAAATGTTTGAATTATTTATTTGGAAAGAGTATAAGCAACGGGAGGGGCAGAGAGAAAGGAAGAGAGAGAGAGAGAATCCCAAGCAGGCTCCACAGTGTCAGCACAGAACCCATTCTGGGGCTCTGTCTCATCAACCCAGAGATCCATAACCTGAGCTGAAATAAAGAGTCTGATGCTTAGCTCACTGCACCACCCAGGTGCCCCATGTTAACAGCCTTTTTGATGTTACCAATACTGAAAACAGTAGTAGGCACTTACTTAACATGGCGCTTGCCTGTATTAGAGGATAAAAGTTGAAAACAATAGGCTAATCCAAAATCCTGAAAGTAAAATCCAGGAAACAAGATGTGCATGTGATGCATTGAAAACCTCCAGTATCTTTTTCGGAGTCAAAGAGGCCATGCACATGCATAGAACTTTGTATATGTCCAGAACAGTACACAGCACAGGAGAGCCCTGAGAATATTGTAATCTCTAATCTCAGGCTTAATTTAAGGTTTTCCCAACACAGGAAATGAAGATAAGAGTTACACAGTAGTACCTTGATGAGTTATGGTATTGCCAACATGCACACAGAACCTCTTAGGGAAGACCGGAAAGATGTATTGGTTCCAGGAATTTAAGGATATACATGTCCAATCATTATCTGCCCAGTAAGAAGCTGAGAAGAGACTTAAGTGGCCACATAGGACAAAGAATATTAGCTGTGTTGAATTAGTTTGGGAAAGTCTTTAAAGTGTGTTCACAGTGAGAACCAATGATTTGTTTCACTTTACTAATAGAATAAAGGATCCAAAACCCCTTGTCAAAACAAATGCCCAAAAAGCATTTGACAAAATACAAATCATCATTAAAAACAAAAGAACAAAAAAACTTGGAATAGTGCATTACTATTTTATAGCTGCTGTAACAAATTACGGTATCTTAGTGGCTTATACAGCACAAGTTTTTCATACTTTACAGTTTCATAGTATAGAAGACCAAAATGGGCCTCACTGGAATAAAATTATGGTAACAGTTAAGCTACATGCCTTTCAGGACGCTCTAGGGGAGATTCCCCTTTCCAGACCGAGGTAATGGGGAAGCTACTCTGTAATTGTGAATTGGAAGGCTTAATCTTTTTTAAGATTGTAATACCCCAAATGGGTCTATTAATTGAACACATTATCAAAATCCTAGCTGTCTTTGTTGTTGTTGCAAAACTTGACAAGCTGATCCAAAATTCCATATGGAAATTCAAGTGATGGAGTATAAGCAAGACAGTGTTGAATAGCACAGCTGGAGGATTGACTTCACAATTTCAAAAGTTACCACAGAGTTCCAGTAATCAAAATTATTGTACTGTCATGAGGACAGACAATGGAATAGAATTGAAAGACCAGAAGTAAATCCATAAATTCTTAATTCATCAGCTTTCCATAATTACATGGGGGGGGGGGGTGAAAGTAATTAATCTTTTCGACAAATTCGGTGGAAAGACAATTAGATGTAAAACTGAGATCTTGCCTCTTGCCATTTTTAAAAGTGCACTCAAAATGGATTGAAAATTTAACTGTTAAGAACTAAAATAATACTTCTAGGAGAAAACAAAGACCCAACTCTTGTTTCCATCGTATTAGGCAATGGTTACTTAAATATGTCCCCAAATCCACAAAGAGCCAAGGAAAAAATAGATACTTTAACTATCTTGAAACAGAAAACCTTTTTGATTCAAAGTAAGCTATCCAGACAAACCTACAGGCACGCTGAGTGGCTCAGTCAGTCAAATGTCTGACTTCGGCTCTGTTCATAATCTCACAGTTCAGGAGGTGAAGTCGCGCATCAGGCTCTGTGCTGACAGCTCAGAGCCTGGAGTGTGCCTCAGATTCTGTGTCCCTCTCTGTACTCCTCCCCTGTGCACGCTCTGTCTCTCTCATTCTCTCTCTCAAAAATAAACATTAAAAATTTTATTTAATAAACCCTACAATCCACAGAATGGGAGATAATATTAGTACATCATTTATTTGATAAGTGTAGGATCTAGAATACATAAGTCTTAGACCATAATGATACAAAGTTAATCAAATCAAAAATGGGTAGATGCTTTGAAAAATTATTTTTCCAATTAGGTTATAAAAAGAGCTGCTAGGGGCGCCTGGGTGGCTCAGTCGGTTAAGCTGTCGACTTCAGCTCAGGTCAGATCTCACATTCCTGGGTTTGAGCCCTGGGTCGGGCTCTGTGCTGACAGCTAGCTCAGAGTTTGGAGCCTGCTCTCAGTTCTGTGTCTCCTTTTCTGTCTGACCCTCCCCCTCTCATGTTCTGTCTCTCTCTGTATTAAAAATAAATAAAACATTAAAAAAATTTAAAAAGAGCTGCTAGGGATTTAAAACCATGCAACTGTTGTAGAAAGCAAGTGAGTGGCTCCTCTGAAAGTTCAATGTAGTGTTAAAATACAGCTCAGCGATTTCAATCTCAGGTACTAAAAAGAACTGAAAGAAGAAATAATTGTACGTGAATGTTAATAGCCATGTTGTTCATAATAGCCCCAAACTGGAAACAGTCCACATATCTGTCAGTTGATAAATGGATAGACAAAATGGTATATTTATACAATGGAATATTCAGTCACAGTTCAAGAAGTACTGGCACATTACACAATATGGGCGAATCTTTAAAACGGGCTAAGTGAAATAAGCCAAACTCAAAAGCATCCATAGAATTTTAAGTATAAAATAGCCCCAACAGATAATTTGATAGAGGCCGACCGTATATAAATGGTTTCCAGGGTTTTTGAGTGGGCATGGGAAGTGAATGTCAATGGACACGTGGTTTCTTTTAGAGGTCCTCAAAATGTTCTGGAACTACATAATGGTGACAGTTGCACAGCTTTGTGAATATACTAAAAGTCATTAATTATATAATTTAAAAGGACACATGTAAGGATACGTGAATGAAAGCTCAAAGATATGTATTAATAATGAATATTTAGAAACTGAAAATTTTAAGAAAGGAGCCATTCACCATAGCATCAGAAACAAGTACGTAGGAGAGAATCTAACAAAAGATGTATACAGCCATCACACAGGAAACAATCTCTTCAGACAGAGATTAAAGAATGAAAAATCGACAAGCCTCCCTTGTTTGTGAATTGGAATGTTCAGTATTAAAAAGGTGAAAAATCCCTGAAAACTGACTATAAAACAATCAGAATAAGAATGACAACAGGTATTTTGTTTCACTACATTTAGCTTTGCAATTCAGCTAGCCAATTGTAGAATTTACAGCGAGCTGTAAATGGCTTAGGAAAGCAAAGACATTCTTGAAGTAAAACAGAGCTTCTGTAATATAACATGGTATATACAACTGTGGTAAACACCACCATGTATTATATGCAGAAGGGTAGACCAATGGAGCAGAATAGAGAGCATAAAAACAGTCTTAGCATGACACTAGAGAGGAAAAAATAAACTTTGATCCCAGCTTTAGAACCAATTCTGTATATGTCAAAAGCCAGCATGTGTTGGTGAGGATGTGGAGGTATTGCGACCCTTGGACTTGAACGGTGTTACTGCAAAATCATATAGGTGCTGTGGAAAGCAACATAGAGATTCTGCAAAAAGTTAAAACAGGAACTAGCCTGTGATTTGGGAGTCTCTCCTCTTGGTATTTATCCAAAAGAATCAAAATCAGGATTTCAAAGAGCTTTTAGCATTCATATGTTCATTGCAGCACTAGTGACTGTAGCCAAGGTGCACAAACAACTTAGATGGTCCAGGACAGATGAGTAGATGAAGGACTTAGTATATCTAACAGGGAAGTATTATTCAGGTTTTAAAAAGAAATTCTGCCCTAAGTGTCAACATGGATGAACCTTGAGGACTTTACGCTAAATGAAACAAGCCAGTCAAAGGTAAATACAACATGGTTCTACTTACATGACATGACTGTAATGGTCAAATTCCTAGAATCAAAGAGTGGAATGGTGGTTGCCAGAGTCTGGGGGATGGGAAAATGGGAAGTTACTGAACAACAGGCATAAGGTTTCAGTTAAGCAAGATGAATAAACTCAGGCGATCTACCTACAGTCTTGTACCTTTAGTCAATAATAATGTATCCTAAGGTTTATTAAGAAGGTAGATCTCATGTTAAGTATTTTTACGACAATAAAATTAAGTTTTAAAGAGCCCAATACACCTAATGTTTCCATTTGTTGTTTGTTAGTATTTATTATTATCTGTTGATCATTCATTTTTATAACTATACTTTCCCAAAACCCAGAGCATCAAAGGCTTTCCATGCATGAACTGATACTGTATAACATAATAATATATAATAATTCTATATACATAAAATAATTTGGTGAAACTACAATTTTTTTATTTTTTAATTTTTGAGAGCGTGAATGGGGGAGGAGCAGAGAAAGAGGGACACAGAGGATCTGAAGTAGGCTCTTCTGCTGACAGCAGAGAGCCTGATGTGGGCCCGGAACTCAGAAACCATGAAATCATGACCTCAGCTGAAATCCAGAGTTGGACGCCTGACCTACTGAACCACCCAGATGCCCCATGAAGCTACAGTTTTATCAGGTCACTCACTATATGCCGTTAAAAGTTAATTTTACATAGTTGCTGAGTACTCTCATTTCTACTATTGTACAACCTATGTGTTTGTAAAAACCCTTGTACTGTACAAAATAGTGGAATAAAGGCCCAGAGGGCTTACAGAAAATGGAGCTAAAGGAAAAGCACATAACAAATACGTGGTCACATAACATACGTAGAGACCTAATGGGAATGATACCATAGTTTTATATATGTTCGAAGGTTAATTTGTATATAAATACTACAGTAAATAAGGTAGTTTACCTTGTAAAAGATGTAACATTTGCTTGTGGGGGTGGGTGTGAGAAACATTTGTACTTGTTAGTGGGAAGTGATAGAAGGTGAACTACCTGCAATTAGAAGTAGAGCTGTAATAGGGGATGTGGGTGGTGGTGAATTACGGTAGCTGGCATATGTTCAGGTATGTGCATATGTTTTGTATGCTCCCGCATTGCTTCATTCACTGAGATGCATTTTTCTGAGTTTACCTAGTAGTTCTCATGGAAAAAATTGCACAAATGCACTGCATGATTTGTGTTATGCTTATATTGTTCCCTAACATAACAATTGCATTGAAACAAATTCATATTCTCAGAACAAGTGTTATAGTAGAACTTAGTCCCTTTTTCCTTCCTGAATATTGAGAGATTTCAAATACAATTCACTGAGTAGGCTTTACTTATATTTATATGTCCAGCAGAATACTATGTGTAAACTTGTATCAAATTTAAATAATAAAAATCTAATATATAATACTTGGAATAACTCTGCAGAATCCATATAGGCTTTTGTGCTTTATTTTGCTTATAGATAATTTACATTAACCCAATTTGGCAACTTCCAAAGAGAGTAGTAGAAGCAAATGTGTATATTGAATTACAAATTCATTGCTTTTTTTAGGTAGTAAGGTTCTTAAAGTGAAATATAGACTATGTGTGCTATGCCCTATGAAGTTGATAAAATGAAAAATTCCTAAAATGCATTTACAGGGTTCATCTTTAGGTGTCATTTTGCCCTTGCCTATGTGAACACAGTTCTTTGTAAAATCGAGTCACTGGGAGCGGCATATGCATCTACGAGCAGAGTCAAGTCATAACGCGGTAAAAGGTTTAATGTTCTGGGGATCAATAAGATACCTAAGTGCTTTCTTCAGATGCTGGTTGTGCAGTATTTATTGCTTTTGATTGATTACTGAAATATGAAATACCGCATTTCCATAAGTAGTTCTTTTTCTCATAAACAAAACACAGAACTCAAAGGAAAAAGTCAAGCTCTCAAAGAAGGCTTGGGACATTTTCCTTCATAGGAAATGATTATGGAATGAATTCAACACAGAAACCAAAACTAAGTATGAAAACTTAATTTGGAAATGTTAAAAGCCAACATGCTGTCAGTGTGCCAAGTGCTGCATATATAATTAAAGTAATGCAAAAAATAACTACTGCAAATACTTAGTATGCATTTTTTAAATTTAAAAACAAATGTTAACAGTATATTAATAACTAATTGGGTTTTAACCTGATTGAGATACATTTTTAGGGTATTTCATTGTAAAAATACTTCTGAATCCTTAAAATTTCTGGCACCTTTTGAGAATGAGAGCCACCAAATAAATGAAGCCACTTTCTTACAAGCACGTATTGCAAATGAACTTTTTTTTAATGTATTTATTGGAACTACATCAGAATTAGTCATTATGTCCTCAAAATATTTTCTATTAAAGTCTGTTTATATTTACCTCATTTGAACTACCTAGTAATCCTGAGAGGTTGGCTTAGAATGTTGACAGTAGAAATGATTTCAGAGTTCAGCTCATTTTACCAATAAGGAACATCAGACCTGGAGGGGGGAAAATGAACTTGGATCATGGTACAGTTTAAAACTAGTTCTATATTAATTTTTGTTTTTTTCCCCTTGGTGAATTGCTCCTCTTTGTTACTGGTGGCATCAGAGAAATAAGCAGACAAGAAAGAGTTAGCAACTCAATATGTTCTTTTTGTAAGTTGATGGTTCAGATATTTTTAAAATCACTTTCCATGCTCTTTAAACCATGGTTAAAAATGTTAGAAAATTTCTTTGATGGAAAAAGTAGGCGATGAAAGATTGCACACATGAAATAAATAACAAAGCAAATTAAATAAATCAAAAGCAAAGACACAGATTGGGGGCAAGATCTCCTGTTAGAGAGGGAGAGTATATACTTTTAGGGCCAAAGTACTTGTAGGTCTCGTCACAGCTCCTCTATGCTGGTAACTGTTGACCTTGAGTATGTTTCTTGGGCTAAACTTTGATACATTAGCATGAGAAGAATCGTCTTTACATTTCACTGCTTTAATAATAAATGAGTAATATATAAATAAAAGTATACACAAATAAAATAATATACAAAGCATATCTGGTTCTAATAGAAATATAGATTCTTATTAAAGGGAAAGGCCATTAATAGTTGTGATCATGTGAGCTAGGAAAAAGGAAGGTATTGTGGCACATTTGGAGAACATACAGTGTTCCTTACTTAGAGTATGTAAGGACTACATGGGAAATGAAACAACATTTTTTGGCAAATAGGACAAGCTGAACTAATACACATAAAAAGCAGTTTGGTTAAAAGTAAACTAGGATCAGACTGTGGAAGGCAAAAAGCCAGAAGCCTTACTTCAAAAGTAAACCCATGGGTAGTAGTGACCATATGAAAGTTACTGACTTGAGAGACTATTGAATGCTGAAAATGAACTGAGGGTTGAAGGGAAAGGGGGAGGGGGGAGAAGAGTTGGTGGTGATGGAGGAGGGCACTTGTGGAGAAGAGCACTGGGTGTTCTATGGAAATCAATTTGACAATAAAATATTTTTAAAAATAAATTTAAACATAATAATTATAAAAAAAAAAGTTACTGAATAGGGGCCCCTGGGTGGCTCATTCAGTTAAGTGTCCGGCTCTTGACTTTCTGCTCAGGTCATGATCTCACAGTTCGTGGGTTGGAGCCCCACATCGGGCTCTGTATTGACCAAGCGGAGCTTTCTTGGGATTCTCTCTCTCCTCCTCTCTCTGCTCCTCCCCGGTTCATGTCCTCTCTCTCTCTCCAAATAAAAATAAACTTAAAAATTTTTGACAGAATTTTTAAAAAGTTACTGAATAACAGGGGCTCCTGGGTGGCTCAGTCAGTTGAGGGTCAGAATCTTGATTTCCGTTCCAGTTATGATCTCATAGTTAATGAGTTCCAGTCCCGCAGCTTCAATCCTGCTTGTGATCCTGTCTTGCCCTCCTCCAGCACTCGTGCGTGCATGTGCTCTTTCTCCCAAAAATAAATATTAAAAAAAAGTTACTGAATAACAGGTGGTTGGAGTAAGATTTCCAGGGAACAAAGATCGGAAGTCAGGGAAAAAAAGAAATTTGTAATAGACCCTATATATTTGGGGTCTTTGTATTTTAAGATACTATAATTAATTGGTCTAGTTTATACAAAAAATTTAACGCTAAAATCATAACACTTAAACTCTTACATTGGTACATGATTTGTCAATGTACATAGTTGGCCGGATTAGGTTTAGATTGGAAGATAGAAATGATAAACTGTTTTCTGTGACTCTGGAGTCAGGCTAAGTATGAATTTAATCAATAAAAAGTTTCTGTGGAACAAAGAAATAAAATATTAGGGACCTTCAATCCTTGTCTCATTTTTGAGCACACACCCTACAAGAAGCTGAGGTGACTGATGTGAATCTGTTTGCTCAGAAGAGTGAATTTCCATGTGCATTTCAGAATGGAGGTACTTGATTTTTCTGAATGTGAGGCATATGCACATGGCCCCCAAGACCAAACCAAATGACTATTTCATCTGGTACCTCAGTGAATAAGTGGCTATCTGTACTTACCATGAAGAAAAAATGGTCCCCAATAAAATGCCATAATTGAGCTATGTTGATTCCTGATGTGATATGTTCGTAAGGAATTTTTAATGGTAATTTTTAAATGCGAGAGAGAGCGAGCGTGAGCATGAAAGCACAGAAGGGGAGAGAGACGGGGAGAGAGAGAATCTCAAGCAGGCTCTGTACTCTCAGTGCAGAGCTCGATGTAGGGCTCAAACCCATGAACCATGAGATCATGACTTAAGTCGAAATCAAGAGTCCAACACTTAACTGACTGAACCACCCATGTGCCCCTGGAGTGTAACTTTGAGTACATATATTTTCTCTTTAAATATCAGAATGTAGCTTTTATAAGATGGAGCTGCATTTTTGTAGTAAAATCAGCTATGGCCAAGTAGTGTGCATACTTTGTCCTAGATTTATTGAGCATAATAGATTGTAGCTAAAAATACATTAGGTAATCAGTATGGTTTCTTTAGAACAAATTACTTTATATTTTGCCTTCTAAAGACATTATCCACTTGTTGAGTTATATCAGAGATCATTTTTTCATAGTTAGCATATTTTAAATGAAAACTAGTGTTCAGGAGAGAAATATTAGAAACATGAAGTCTGGTGGAATAGGGAAAGAAAAAGTAATTTCTGACTTGTGTCACCTTTATTCCACTACTCTACCTACCTCACAGACCTAGAAAATATCACTATGGCTGAGTCCCTTAATTTCAGGAAATCAGCTTCATAAAGACAGGTGAAATTATATGAACTAAAATAGGTGGTTTTTATGTTGTATCCGAGAATCCTTGTAACCTTTGTAAAAACTGTCTTGCATTTGTTGGGATGAGCCCTGGGGGGTTTACACGTGCAGGAAGAATCACTGTAATTTACTCCTGAAATCATTACAGCACGATATGCTAACTAACTTGGATGTAAATTAGAAAAAAAAAAAAAAAAACAAGTATGTCTTGTCTCATTTGAAGGGATTATCCCGAATACCAAACTAGTCTAAGAACAGGTAAATTTTACAGGTGTACAGGATTTGGGAGAATAGTTTGAGTGGATGCATTCAAATAAATCAAAACAATTATATCCATGATTAACTTAATTATAATGTACCCAGGAACACAACTCCAGAACACTAAGTCCTTTGTGATAAATAAAAGATAGGCTGCTAAATTTGTTCTTACCATAACACAATCTTTTGGTGTAAGCCATTTGAATTTTTATTAATATTCTTGGACATTAGCTTAGTTTCGGTTTTGAATTTAAAGAACAGAGATACATAAAGTCATAATTCCCTTGAGCTATAATGCCAATCTTTTGTTCAGTGGTTAGATGTTTAAAATCATTAAACACTGGCAAGACCAGCCACTAATTTTAGTAGCCCAAACTTAATCTCTGTATCCACTCATGTAGAAAATAAGTTTCAGGTTGTTACTTTAAAATCAGATTGAGCCAGGAAATATGCAGAAATTAAATATAATAGTTTACCTTTATCAACCTGAGCACTTGTAGAAGTCCTCTTTCAAATAGAGGTAGAGTAATTTGAAAGGATAAAACAGTGTTAAATTGTACATTTTTTTTTCCACATCTTACCTGTCAGTTATAGAAATCCTTAGCTCCTTGAAAAGTACTTAAAGCAGAGTTAAATGAACTTCTTTTTATGTATTTAATGTATATTTACCTTAGTATTTACAAGCTTTTAAAATTATTAGATACATATTTCATGACTCTCTTTTGGTAATTTTTTATTCAGATTCTGCTATAAAAATAACCTCATGGCCTAATATTTATCATTTCAAAATATTCAGTACCCGCTGAAACCTAGCACTATGCTTCGCAAAGAGACAAAATGGTGATCAAGAGTGTATGTCAGTATTTTCATGGAGTTAATGGTTTGGTAGATCTGCCTTAATCCAATACGTCCTAGTGTTTCTGGAATCATGAGGCTTGTCAAACTCGGTCAGGGTTTGGGGTGGAGTGTACAGTGTGCTATTGAAATCAAACGGATAGACACCACAGATGCTGCTAAACATCCCATGTTGTGCGGAATGGCCACCCACAACAAAGCCCTAAATACCAATGATGTCACAGCTGAGAAACTTTGCTAGTGTTTGAAATGGCATCGAATCAGCAGTTCCACTATAGAATGCATGAATACCGTCCAGGATGAGTACTTTGAAAGAAAGGCATGGTTTTATGAGAACACATAGCAAAGAAATTTGACCTAAACTGGAGTCTGTGTAAGTCCTATGAGGAAGTTACCTGAAATTTATCTCAAGGTTAAAGTGTTCTGGTGTATATATGATGGGGGGAAGGCATCTTGGGAGGTTGGTAAGAAACAGGAGGGCTAATGAAGGAAATAGGAATTCATACTAATATGGCAGGAGTTCAAAGGTTGCTGTGAGGTTAGCCTGGCGGGGTAGGTAAAACCACAGTTGTGTGGATCCCTGGAGGGATGCAGAGCGACTGAAACATTTTAAGCAAGGTGGGTCTTGATTAGATCCACAGGTTTGAAAATACGACTCTGGCTCAGCACAGAGAGAAATTACAGGAGGACAGTTAATGAAACTAAAATGTGCTGGCATTTAATATAGCTATCAGTTATCTGAATCAACAGTAAGAATAACCGTGGCAATATCCACGTTTAACTTGCACATGACAAAATGAGGACTTTTAAAACTGACTCATAAAGTAACACAGTAAAATTTTAGTTTTAACCCAAAGAGGGGGACGGGGAAGCTTTGCATTTAGTGAAAGTATATGTAAGCAAAGACTCCTCCCCCTATTTTTAAAATAAGTTGTTGTTCTCACCAAGGACATTGAAATGCAAGGTACACTGGATTAGCCAAGAAAAATGCTGTAAAAAAGAAAACCAGTACTTTGTGTCCTGTAAACAGTGCAGGAAGTACTGTATTTAAGCACATGATTCAGGTTTAAAGCCAAAGAAAGTCACTAAATGGTTAATGGTTTGGGAAAGTGGGACCATATCTTTCTCCTGAGTTTCTAACTGCTGTTGAGTAAGCCATTTCTGCCTTAGCACAGAGGGAGCAGATTAAATGGTTAGCTTTCTCTGAGCATTCTGTTTTGTTCATAGATACTGATGAAATATTAGAAATGCTGGTAAAGTGAATGAGTAGAGGCAAAGGTACTTCTTCCTGTTGTAGAAGCTATTATTTTTCTACCTTTCCCAGTAAAGTGAGGCAATTACCAAACCCTGTTTTACCTACTCTTTGCTGTTTGAAAGAATTTTGGCGAGGGAAGTTGGAGATGGTAGGGAAAGAAAATTTAAATATCATGAAATGTAGCTAATCTTTAGTTCCAACTTAATTACTGTATAATCTTAAAAGTTTTTTAAATCTCTCTAGAAAATATTTAGTTAAGCCTATCTGGTTTAAAGTTGGTAGGAAGAAGAGTAGTAAAATGGTATTGATTCATGTACAACATTGAAATAGAATCTCTGTTTATGAGATGACCTTAAGCCATTTAGTCAAACTCTTACCCGCAAAGGCAAATTCTTGCACGGTGAGCTTTGCACACGATAACTAGTGTCTGTTTGAACCACCTCAGAGAGAATTTAGGAGATGAGGCAGTTGATGGCAATACTGTGTGTGTAAGGATCATTTCTGATAAAATATTTCTGTAACCCTCTCCTACCCTGAGAGTTCTCCTTATAATCCCTTTTCTTCATTCAGAAGCAAAATAAAGTCACCCTTCCATTGTTGGAGATTTTTCTATTTTAATATCTACCCTTGAACTGCTTACATGCTAGGCTAGTCTTCGCTCTACCCACACTTCTAAAATGGCGGCCAAAACAAGTCTCAAGGTACTCTTCTAGATACAGGGTGATAGGTTCTGGGAAAGAAAGTTTTACTGATAAGGATCAGCATTTAGCTGCTTTTTCTTATAATGGACTTACTGCTCTGTTGATTAGAAAATGACATAGAGGGGTGCCTGGGTGGCTCAGTTGGCGAAGTGTCCAACCGTTGTGGTGCTCATCACAATTCAGTCAGTGAGTCTGAGCCCCTTGGTGGGGCTGTGACCTGACAGTGCGGAGTCCTATCGGAATTCTCTGTCTCTCTGCTTCTTTCACACTTGTGCATGCTCGCTCACTCTCTCTGTCCCCTGCTCTCCTCCCCAAATAAATAACTGTTAAAAAACAAAAACAGAAAGGATGTAGATACTACACTGTTTAAATCTAATTTTTACAATGTTTTCCCCAAACTTTCTATATTATTCCATGACCTGAAGATGTTGTGGTTCAGTGAGCTTAACGCTCTCAGAGTAATTACACCCAAGAAGCAGGGGTGATGAATTCAGTTGTGAATGTGCTGATTTGTGTCTTCCCTAGATCCCCTTTAAGTAGAGATGTCTTCCTGAAAAGTTAAACACATTTCACCCACTCTTGGAAAGGAGAGCATTCTTTTTGTAGGCCACAATGATGTAAAGTGAAGAAGCAATTACAACTCATTGATAATGGGAAGATTTTGAGCATGCCCAGACCCCAAAACCACACTCTCTCAGGCTTTTCGGATCCCTTAGGACACATCTTACAAATAGGTGCAGAAAATAAATCAAGATCAGGCACAGATGCTCACAGACGCGGTTCAGAGCTAAGGCGGCTTGATGCTGTGACTCGGAGTGTGGTCCTTAAGTGTGGGAGGGAGCTCTCCCAGGCCACTGTCCCTGCTTGGCGCCCACGCTGCCTCTAGAAGGGCCGTCTGCAATAACAAACACTGAATGCTGTGTTAGCTTTTGCCTTTTCTCAGAAAAGTGAAAGTACCCTTCAGATTTCCTTTGGTTGTCAAAAAACAGGCACTAATGTAGGTCTTCAGTACAAGCCAAGTGGCATGATGCAAACTTTTGAAAGGTGGATTGGGGGGACCTATGTTTGAAGCTCAGAAAAAAGGTAAAGACTTTTAATTCTCTTAGGAACAATAAGCATAAAGGGAATTGCTGCGGCCTTGGGTATGAATTACAACCAAAAAACAGAATGCATAAGTTGAGAAAGATGACATATGATGATGGAAATGTTTGGGCATTATAATTTATAAGATGCAAAGTGAACAAATGTAGAAGAGAAGATGGGTTCAGAGGGAAAGGAGAGAAATCAGAAGAGAGAAGTCTGCATCTCACATGGGGAGTTTGAAGGAGCCAGGAGTGGCCTGCAGTATCACTACTGCAGGGAAGTTGAAGAAGACAATAAGTGAAGCATAGATGTCACAGTAAGCGATTGGCTTGGAATTGGTGATGCTGGCAAGGGCATTGTCTATGACGTAACAGATTTTAATGGATTGCATGAGGACTCAGTTGAGAACATAGATACAGTGAATAAACAGTGAAAGTCTCTGTTTCAAATGAAGGATTTAGAGCTGGTGGAAAGGCTACAGTTCAGAGATGCTAGCCCTAGATAATGACGGAGTAACAAGAAGTTCTTTTTAAAATCTTTATTTATTTATTTATTTTGAGAGAGAGAGAGAGGGCGAGAGAGAGAGAGAGAGCAAGCGAGAGCGCACACGCGTGCGCGCACGCAAGCAAGCAGAGGAGGGACAGAGCAAGAGGGGGAGAGAATCACAAGCAGGCTCGATGTTGTCAGCACAGAGCCTGATGTAGAGTTCAAACTTTAGAACTGTGGAATCTTGACCTGAGCTGAAATTGAGAGTGGGAATCTTCACCAACTGAGCCACCTAGGTACCCCAAAAAGAAGGTCTAAAGATGAACATAAGGAGAATGAGAATCAGTGGTATTGTTACATGCTGTAATGAAGTTCTTAAAGGTTTTTAAAGGGA
>PJEM01011241.1:30353-55785 GCA_004023845.1 Helogale parvula
CCCCCCCCCCCCCCCCCCCCCAGTATGAAATAGGTACTCAAGGACTCTGGAGATCGGTTCCCGAACACAAAGCAGATGAAAATTTGCAGAGAAAGCAGTAGTGGTAGGTAAGGAGACCTGGAAGATTTGACTTTGTTTGTGGTTAAAACAATTACATGGATGTAAAGTTTGTGAAAACGTTGGATCTGAAGGGAACTTGATGAACTTGATTCTGTGTCCATGCATGCCTTGTGCCAGAGGCCGAACTATTCTCGCTGTCCTTCTGCTTGTGATCAGAGCATTAAATACGACATTGATGAAAACGTCTGACAAGGGTAAAAGAGTGACTTAGCAGCAAAGAGGAGAGGCTATTATAATTCAAATTCGCTCAAAGTCCTAACTTTCAATTCCTCATCTCTGACTTAAGGATTCCTCCCAACTTGTCTTGTCCTTTCGAAGTCACTTCTCTACTCACCATTTCCTAAAGGCATTAATTACTTCCTTTTGAAATCCCACGTCTCCCCCTAACTTGACTATTTGCTCTGTGGATTCACCAGATCTTTATTGAAATTCATGTAGGAAACTGTGTCCTGATCCGTCTGTCTCATGTGGGCTTGTTGATTGCGTCAAAAGTGCCTAAAACAAAAAGTCAAGGGGAAGAAACAGCTTGAAGATGTGTTTTAATTGATAAGATGAAAGTAAGGGGAAAGTAATTTTTGTGGGTGGATTAGAATGTTTTATTAGCCTTTAAATTACATCTTGCATCAGTGGATTCTTCTGCTAGAGCGGTTAAATAGCTCACAAGTCAGTTCTTTCTTACATTGGCCTGATGTCACTACTGCAGACAAACTAATTTATTATTGATGACTTGTGATGCTTTTTTATTTGTCTCCATTTCAGCACTTTTGATATGTGGGGAAAGCCTATTGATTCATGCAGGTTTGGCTTTTATGGTAATCTACTTTAAGGGAGCCCTTGAAGAAAGCTTGCAGAAGGAGATGGACATTTTTCAGATATTACCCAAGTGGAATAAAAGAAACACAAAAGGTCTGTTTTTCTCCAGTTGAGTTAATGATTCCACTACCGGTTAACTGGTGGGTGGGTCAGGGTTGGTGGAGAAAGGATATTGTTACATGTTCAGTGACAGTCCTGGTTATTTAATATGGAATGCCATTGATGGACTGTGTACTTGAAAAAACATAGGAGTTACATGAAAGGCATGATTCAGTTTCATTTTTCAAAACCTGGAAAATTTCCTCTCTGAGAGGCCTCAGTATGTTACGGTAAGGGTTTGTTAAACGGATTATATTTTGAAGTATATTGTGACTAATATTCCTGTTATCCCTGCATCAGAAGCATCTGAAAGTAAAAGTAAATAGTCTGTTTTATCTTGCATGTCTTTTCATGTAAATCTATAGTTTGTCTTGATTGGATCTAAATTGTTTAGCTGACAAGCGCCTGTGTCTACTTTACATGGCCCTCATGGGACATCAAACTGAATTCTCCTGTGTATTGTTCTGTCTTGACTATATTTGTCTGTTTCTACCTGTGCTATGCAAAGATATTACTGAGTTTTATCTTCCCAGTGGGAAACTGGAAAAAAAAAACCCCTATATTCTCTACTTTATTGATATATTTCTTCCAGAAGAATTGCCACTAAATAAGTTAGTCTTAAGTGATAGATAAGAGAATCCTGAATCCTGAATAAAACTGACGCTCCGTGCAGAGCATGTAAAACCTGGACAGACTACCAAGAGGCCACATATCAGGGATTAGGGAGAAAAGAAAAAACAATACTTCCCTCTGATGAGAAACCATTGAACTGAGAGTGAACACGAAGCTTTCTATTTTATCAGTTAGGATGTACAAGTGCTATCAATCTTTCTGCTATAAAGCTAGCTTTTAGCTTCTATGAAGAAAGAGAGCAAATCACCGGAGTTACACAGCTGTTTTATTTCTATAATTTATTGAAACAAATTATGATGCGCTTTAACGATCTCATTATACTTTTGAACTTTTAAATTTGCCTTTCATTAGAAAAAGGTGAGGATAACTGAAACTAAGTCGAGGTAAGGAAAGGAGAAAAGGGATTAAAAAATCTTACATTGTCAAAAAGTAGGAGCGTTCTTTTGAGTGGATTTTGAAGATAGGGAACTAAATATTTAGAAAAGGTTTAGTTTCTTATTGGTTTTTTTAAGAAATAATTTTAATATACTGGAGATGAATTGAAATGTTCTTCGGTATTTGTTTTGCTTTCTTATGACTTCGTCTGATATTCTTATGAGGATATGTGTGTGCATGTGTTTGTTGGGAAGAGACATTGTTACAGGAGGTATAAGGAAACAGGAAAAATCCATGCCCTCGTGTTCTTTATATCTAGTTCTTGACGGATTTTATATAAGGCATTTTCTTTACATCTGATGGACATCATCAATTTAATAGTTAGAGCAGGAAAAAATAGACAGTTGATTGTAGTCTGAATGGAGCGAAAATGGGGAGAGTTGCACGTTAGAAGGTAAGAATTCCAGGAGGAGGTTGGAATTGGACTTGACTGTTGAAGTTTTTAGAAAACCACGGGACATTGATGCGCATTAAGCATGTGTTGACAGGTGAGGGTGGCAGTAACGTAGGTATTAATCTGGTGGTATAGGAAATTTGAAAAGGTGGTTGATTTAAGATTGTAGAAACCTGCACTTGCCAGTTTAAGAAATTTGGGCTTTATCTGACATTCTTTCCTTGATACAACTAAAACAGTTATAGATATTTACTACAGAAAATAAACACAATATTACTTCATACACCCACAGGAACAACAGAATCAAAACAAGTGGAGTAATTTATTTAAAAATACTTTTAGGTTTGCCGTTTGATTGCTGGAGTACTACTTATAGGCTTTCAAGTCTTAGATTACTCAATGCTACTTGGATAAAGAGTTAAAAGATAAATTGAGGCTTAGAATATAGACGAGAAGGATATTATATGCTTATGGACTTGACAAATAGGGACAAAGGGATTGCATTTTTGGAGAAAATAGTGATAGAAAACTGAAAAGTTGCTGATACTCTCCCAGATCTTCATTGTGGGACACCTTTTCCTATTTCCTTTTCATGCCTTGAACATTTTAATTTTTATTCGATGACGGACACTGTGAATGACACTTCATGGAGAACTATTTTCCTTTAGAGGACATTGAGTTTGCCCAGGCAGTTAAATTAGTGGTGGTTACTTTAGAGTGCATGAGATACTGGTTTATTCTTTATTAACTTGATACTACTTTAGCCTTAGTTGTACAGCATGGAACTTTTTCTAGGTCATAGAATGTACTCCTAAGGTAAGGCCTTCCTGAGGGTATCAAGGAAACTGTTCATTCCAAGGTCTCTCCTCTCTAGTGGAGTCAGAATGCCAGTGCTGCTAGCATGACATGGCCCTTCCATCGCTGCTCAGCGCTCAGCAAGATAGTGTGTATTTTCTGCTACGTTTCCAAAATTTTCATGCAGTAGAAATACACTCTTGGCTATAGAAAGATGATGGATCCCCATGCGCATTTCTGGGGCCCTGTCTGCATAGTTCCCTCTTCTCTATTACCATGCTGTAGAGATTGCAGCATCTTCAGCAGCTTAGAATGAAGATCTCTGTCTCTGGCCAGCCACACCCACCGGAACTGGGGGTGCTTTATCTTGCCCTATAGCTAGAATGTGCTTTTAGACAGAAATACAGGGCGATGCTATTGCTTACTTTGTGTTGACCTTTTCTGAGGTATAAAAGTCCTATGCCTGTTACTCACCAGAGCCTAGAAAGATTTCTTATGTTTTGTTATATTGTTGTTTACAGTGATTGCACAAGTCTGTTACCACTTATTTTTTCTTGTGTGATACTATGATTCTTTGTTAATTTTTTTCTTTTTCACATGCATATAGAGGACTTTGCATGTATCATTCTAATGTCAGCCTGTTATCAGGTTGGAAATTAGATGTTTTCCTCTTTGCTGATCTGAAAACTGATCAATTTCAGGATTGATTTCAAATGGAATGTCTTAAGCAGCTAGCAAATGAAAATGTTTACTAAGTTTACTTTTTTTTTAATGACTCTTAAGTGCTAAAGAGATCCATCAGATATTTCAGGATGGTTTGTAAAAGATAAAAAAAAAGACCAACATCAGTTGGAGAATGAATCTGGTTCAGTTTTGGTATCTATTATTGCCCCATTCTCCCCCACGTTTGAATACCAGGCTTGGGAAAAGTGAGAAAAGACTGCGACTTGCCACATGATTCGAAGATTAATTCTGCTTAATTTATTTTTTGCTGTAACCTGACTTCACAATAAAAATATTGCTAGGAGAGGTCAACCATTTATTAGCAGTAATTCAGAACTCAATTTCAAACTCAAGGGGATGATTTAGTTGAATTGGATAATAACATGGCTGAGGAAGCTATATTTTTTAAATGAGTTAATAATTTTATAGAGTCTTCTAAAAATAGAGAATAAACACTTTGCACATCATTTTAGGAAGGCAGTGTTATCCTGATAACAAAACCAAAGATATCACAGAAAAACTGCAGAACAGTGCATCCTATGATTACAAAGGCAAAAACTCTCAATAAAATATTAGTGAAAAAAATCCATCAAGGATTTTCTGTACCAACCAAGTGATATTTACCAAGGAATGCAAGGTTGGTTTCACATCCCCCAATCAATGCTAGCTATCATATTAAAATAAAGGAGCCAAACAACATGATGTTACTAATAAAGAACATTTAAAAGAATACAGTACACATTCTTGATTAAGAAATAAATTGGACAAATGAGGAGTACAAGGGACTTGATAAAGAAACATCTACAAAATTACTCAGAGCTAAAATTATACCTAATGGTGAAAGACTGGACTCTTTTCTCCAAAGATTTGGAACAAGACTGGGAGTCGCTCCTGATACTTGTATTTAACATTGTACCGGTGCTTTTAGCATGCCAGTTTTACAAGAAAAGGGCAAAAAAGGGTATCCACATAAGTAGGAAGAAAGTAATACTTACCTCCATTTGCAGGTGCCTTGATTTTGTACGTAGAAAATGGTAAGTCATCCACACCAAAAAGTACATTATAATTGAGTTCAGCAAAGTTGGAGGACACACTATTAGTACCCCAAACTTAATTCCACTCTTAAACACTAGCAGAGATTATAGTAAAAATGAAACTAAGAATGAAGTCCATTTATAGTAGCACCAAGAAGAACAAAAATATTTTGCAATAAATTAACAAAGCACAATACTTGGGCCATGAAAATGGAAAGCATTGCTAAGTGAAATTAAATATCAAAATAAATCGAAAGTGGTCTATATTTATAAATCAGAAGATTCAGTGTGAATAGGATGCCAGTCCCCAAATTAATCTTCAGATTCAGTTCATTCTCTATGAAAATCCCGTTTGGCTTTTTTTCCTTTAAAGATAATTCACAAATTGATCCTGAAATTCATGTGGAAAACAAAGGATCAAGAATAGCTAAAACAAACTGGCAAGAGAAGAGTGAAATGGGGTTGGGATGACTCAGGTTTCCTGAATTCAAAACTTACCAGAAAGTCACAGTAATAATGGAGTGTGATGCTGGCCTAATGACAAATATAGGAAATGATGAAATCGAATTGGCAGTTGAGAAGTAAACAGATATGTTTATGTTAAGTTGATTTTCAACAAGGGTGACCAGATAATTCAGTGAAGGAGAGAACAACATTTTCAACAAATGGGCTAGACAAACAAGATCTCACTGTGAAAAATGACATAATAACGCTCTCACTCTATATGTAACTCAAAGTGGGTACTAGAACTAAATATAAGAACTAAAATGACAAAAAGCCTTGAAGAAAGCCTAAGAGTAAATGTACCTGACCTTGGTTTGGTGATGGTTCTTAGATATATCAATGAAAGTTCGAGTGACAAAATGAAGATGAAACAAATTGAGCTTCATCAGAATGGAAGACTTGTGTACTACAAATGATATCATCAAGAAAAGGAAAAACCACCCCCAAAATGGGGTGGGAATATTTGCAAAATATATATTTGATAAGGCAGTTCTATCCAGAGTATGTAAAGAACTCACCAATTTTTTTTAAAAAAGCGCCCAATCAAAAATAGGTACATGATTTGAACTGAAATTTCTTCAAAAAGAAAGTGTTCTAAGTAGTATATGAAAAAATGCTCAGCATTATTGATAATAGGAAATTGCAAATCAAAACCACTCTGGAATACTGTTTGACATCCACTAGGAAAGCTGTAATAAAAGGCAGACAAAACTAATGAGATGAGCATGTGGTCAAATGCAAAACTCTCCTCCATTACAGGTAGGAAGGTAAAATGGTGCGGTTGCTTTGGAAAGCACTTGTGTAGTCCTCTAAATGCTAAGTGTTGAGTTGCTACTGTATGACTTGGCATCTCCTAAGTATATACCAAAAAGAAGTGAACACACACACTCATCTGAAACGTGTGCAGGGATCTTCATCTTAGCATTTTTTGTGTTAGCCAAACAGGGAAAGCAAATCATTTGTTCAGCACTTGGCAAATGGATAAATTCAATGGGCTCTATTCGTACAATAGAATACTGGCAGCAAAAGGAATGAAAAACGGATGCACACATGAGCAAACCTTCAAAACACTGTAGTAAGTAACAGGAGCCAGTCACGAAAGACCACATATTCCACAATTCCACTTGAAATGTCCTTAATAACAAATGTGTGGAGACAGAAATTGGATTATTAAAAAACAAAACAAAACAAATAAAAAACCTTCTTTTTAGGATGCTGAAATGTTCTAAGATGGTGGTCATAATTGCACATCTGTCCGGATATGTTAAAAAACACTCAATTATGCAGTTGAAGAGGATACGTTTTATGGTTTGCAAAGTATATTTCAGTAAAGCTTTTAAAATTTATTCTGGCATTTTATTTACTCTAAAACTACGCTTCTTTGGATCAAGTACATAAAGTAAGTATTAAGTTGAATATGTCGGCTATGCTAGCCACATGTAGTCATCTAAATTTAAACTAATTAAAATCATGTAAAATTTAAAATGTGGTACTGGTTACACAGTGGTTCCTCAAGAGCCACATGTGTCTAATGACTATCTCATCGGACAGGGCAGGTCTAGAACATTCCATCATCGCACCAAGTTCTAATGGAGCTGCTTTGCATGATTTAATTTAATTGTAGACCAACTTTTTCCCCGCAATCTTCGCACAATCCTGTGGCAAATACGGAGGCCATTTTTGGGAATCTGCTAAAACTCCCACTTCAGGTGCTAAAAGAGGCCTCTCTGTAGTAATTGCACTTTTTCTTCTGGTTTTTAAACATTGCTTATGTTTATCTTGAAGTGTGAGAAAGCTCGCTGGCTGGTTCAAGTGAGGACGACGGTTTACTAAAAAGAGATCCAAATTTGAGAAAGTGGTCTATTTTTTTTTTTTTTCAAGAGTGGGGGTAAGGTAAGGTGGACATGGAGAAAAAAGATGTTAAAAAGTCAGGTCTGGGAAAAAGTTAGATCTTTCCTTTTCAACTTAACATTATTTAAAAAAATGTTTCAGGATGTAGAGGCAATTTACTTCTTACTGTAATATAGACACAAAACAGAAAACAAGTCTAATTCTCACTGTTCTCTCCATTTCCCTGATAATTTTTGGTCAATTTATTACCAAGTAGAGATATCCATACAAGTTTTCATATCCAGAGACAGGGAATAGTGTTTTGTAACATATTGATATATTTTGTATTCTTCTTGTTATAAAAGTAATAGGGGCTTATCATAGAAAAATTTGATCATGCAGATAAGCATGGGAAAGAAACTAAAGATTACCTATAATTTCACCACCATATGGAAATTGTATTGACATTTTCTGTTTTCTTTGTTTTATATTCTCTTCAAATGTTCTATTCCTAAATACCCATTTTTTTTCATGTGGTTTTATAATACTTTTACATTTAAGTATTATAATTCTAAGACTATGCCTATAACTGGTATTTAAGTTCAGTATCAAGTGTAGACACATTAGTTACTGTAAAAAGGAAATGCTCTAGCTGTAAATAATTCTGTGACTGTGCACAAATCTTTATTTTTTAAACCAATAACGCCACATTTAAAAAAATTGTTCTTTTGGGGGAGTTTTATCTGCAGGATCTTCAGAGTTTTTGCGATGAATGACATCCTGTCATCAACTGGTTCCTGAGAAAAATTGTTTTAGTCACGTCATGAAATGTGTTTATTCACGGCTGTTTTCTTCTCAGAACACTATAGTAAATGCATCAACTCGCAACAGTCAAAATGCATTCTAAACCTTTTGTTTCCTATGTTCAGTTCAAAGGGTTGAAAAGGCCTTTCATTTCTAGGTTGTAAATTCAAGTGAGAGTCTGGTTGGTATTTGACAGCTATATCAAAACCTATATCTACTTGCCAATGTTAATATGACACAAAATGTAATCACATTTGACATTGATGAAGGAAGCCGCTCTGTCCAATGGGTGAGAGACTGACTTACCACGTGCTTTTTCGGTTTTCATTCTCCATCTCACTAGATAGATTGCGTAAGTATATATATGCTACATAGACACACATATATGTACACACATATACATGTACATACATGCATACATGTAGTTAAAGGTGATGATTTCTGAGCAGTGTGGTTTTCCCAAGGGTGTCATTCAGAAAAATTTAGTGATGTATACATACTTCACTTCTGCGCACTGGAACAAATAGAACAAGGACCCCTAAGTACAGGATATGTCAGTGACTCTCCAAAATACTAACCTTCATGCAAAAAAAAAAAAAAAAAAAAAGGAAATGGATTGCTTTTGTGATGTCATCCTTTTCTTGTCCATAACTAGGAAAGAATAGAGGTCACTGGCTAAATATATCAGAGATATTTTTTTTCCACTTTAGAGCATTTTGAAAAAAACATTAGAACCTTTTTTCAATTTTATGATTATTTTTCTTTTACATACGTTAGAGAACGACTTTTACTATCCAGTTACACCTAAATTAGGTTAGGGAGATACGTTTTACCCTTTTGTAATTAAGATTCCAGTTTCAATTTTATGAGGTGCCTGTGTTAGGGGCCGATAAATTGGGAGGTAGACATTTGGAATGTTGTCTTTCTTAATTTACCCCCTTGATGTTTTTAGATAAAAGCACATTACTGACATAATATCTACTGCACACATTACATATATACAATTTACTATTTTTCATTTAAGAAGGCTACTTTAGACCAATTTTGTATTCCAAATTAGCTTTTTAAAATGTACCATTAAAAGTTGAAGTATAATTAATAAGCAATCTTTTATTAGTTGCAGGTTTACAATAGAACGATTCAACAATTCTTCACATTACTTAGTGCTTTCCGCAGGAAGTGTACTTTTCATCCCCTTTACCTATTTCAAAAATCCCCTCCTCTCCCTCCCCTCCGGCAACTACCACTTTGTTCTCCATATTTAAGAAGGTGGTTTTCTTGGTACCTTTTTTCTTCATTTTTTGTTTGTTTGTTTGTTTCTTAAATTCCACATGTGAGTGAAGTCATACTTCTCGTTATCTGACTGCCTGACTTCACCTAGCATCATATACTCTAGGTCCAGCTGTGTTCTTGCAAATGGGATGATCTCATTATGTATTATGACTGATTTTCCATTGTGTATATGTATGTATGTGTGTGTGACTTTATATATATAAACTCGTATCTTCTTTATCCATTTATCTGTTGATGGACATTAGGGTTCCTTCCATATGTGACTATTTGTAAATAATGCTGCAGTAAACATAGGAATGCATAGATCTTTTCAAATTAGTGTTTTTATATTCTTTGGGTAAATACCCAGTAATAGAATTATTGGATCATACAGTAATTATATTTAAAAAAATAGGAAGAACCTCCATACTGTTTACCACAGTGGCTGTACCAATTTGCATTTCCACCAACAGTATACAAGGATACCTTTCCTTGACTTCCTCTTTAACACTTAATTTTTTTTTAATTTAGCCATTCTGACAGGTATGAAGTGGTATCTCATTGTCGTTTTGACTTGCAGTTCTCTTATAATTGGTGATGTTGGGCATCTTTTCATGTGTCTATTAGCCATCTGTATGTCTTCTTTGGAAAAATACCTATTTAGATCTGCCCATTTTGTTTTAATTTTTGTTAATGTCTATTAGAGACAGAGACATACAGAGACAGAGTGTGAGTGGGGGAGGGGCAGAGAGCGAGGGAGACAGAATCTGAAGCAGGCTCCCTCACTCAGGAGAGGCTCAAACTCCCAGACTGCAAGATCATGACCTGAGATGAAGTTGGACGCTTAACGGACTGAGCCACCCAGGCGCACTTCTTCTGTCCTTATTTAATCAGATTATTTGGTGGGCGTTTTTTTGTTTTTGTTTTTTGGTTTTGAGTTGTATAAGTTTTTGCTGGAATTTGGGTATTAACCCTTTAAGAGATAAATCATTGGTAAATACCTTTTCCCATTCAGTAGCTTGTCATTTTGTTTTGTTGATGATTTCCTTTGGTGTGCAAAAGCTTTTTATTGTGATGTGGTCTCTAGAAGTTTAATTTTGCTTTCATTTCCCTTGTCTGAGGAGACACATTTGGGAAAAGGTCTCTACAGCTTATGGCCAAGAAATTTCTGCCTATGTTTCCATCTAGGCGTTTTAGGTTTTCTGGTCTTCCATTTAGGTGTTTAGTCCATTTTGAGTTTTTATGTATGGTGTAAGAAAGTGGTCCAGTTTCATTCTTTTGCATGTAGCTGTCCAGTTTTCCCAGTGCCATTTATTGAAGAGACATTGTGTATTTTTGCCTCCTTGTCATAAACTAATCGGCCATAAAAGTGTGGGTTTATTTCTGGGGTCTCTTTTCTATTCTGTTGATCTCTGTGTCTGTGTTTGTGTGAATATTATACTGTATTTTTAAATTTTTTATTTATTATAGACACAGAATAAGGGGGAGGGGCAGAGAGACTTTCATTATTGTTTTATTGTTTTTTAAAGTACAGATCTTTTACTTTGTTGGTTAAATTTACTCCTAGGTATTTTAGTCTTTCTGGTGCAATTGTAAATGAGATTGTTCATTTCTTTTTCTGCTACTTAATTATTAGAGGACAGAAATGTAACAGATTTTTGCATATTAGTTTTGTATTCTACAACTTTATTGAATTCATTGACCAGTTGTAAATTCTGGTGGAATCTTTTCATGTTTCCATATATAGGATTAAGTCATCTACAAATAGTGGAAACTTTACTACTTTCTTACCAATATGGATACATTTTCCTTCTTGTCTGAGTCCTATGGCTAGGACTTAGAGTACTATGTTGAATAGAAATGGTGAGAGTGGACATCTCTGTCTTCTTCCTTACCATAGAGGAAAAGCTCTCTTTTTCCCCACTGAATATGATATTAGCTCTAAGTTTTTTGTATAAGGCCTTAATTAGGTTAAGGTATGTTCTCTCTAAACTTGATTTTGTGAGGGTTTTTTTTTTTAAATCATGAACCGATGTTATATTTTGTCGAATGCTTTCTTTGCATCTATTGAAATCTTCATATTGTTCTTAGTCTTTCTCTTGTGGAGGATTTTGTTCATTACTGTTCATCAGAGATAATGGCCTGTATCCCCCCCCCCTCCCCTCCCCTCACATCTTCACCTCCTTATGCTGGCCCCATAGAATGCATTTGGAAGCTTTTATTCCTCTTCTGCATTTTGGAATAGTTGAAGAAGAATAGGTATTAACTATTCTTTAAATGCTTGCTAGAATTCACCTGTGAAGCCCATCTAATCTTTGACTTTTTAAAAAATATATATTTTTAATGTTTTATTTATTTTTGAGAGAGAGAGAGACAAAGTGAGCAGGGGAGGGTCAGAGAGAGAGAGGGAGACATAGAATTGGAAGCAGGCTCCAGGCTCTGAGCTGTCAACACAGAGCCCGACGTGGGACTCGAGCCCACGAACCGAGAGATCATGACCTGAGCTGAAGCCAGACGTTTAACCAGCTGAGCCACCCAGGCGCCCCTAATCTTCGACTTTTATTTGTTTGGAGTCTTTTGATAACTGATGCAATTTTATTGATGATAGTTGGTCTGTTCAAACTACTTTTTCTTAATTCACTTTTGGAAGGCTATGTGTTTTTAGGAATTTATCCCTCTGTTCTAGGTTGTCCAATTACTTGGTATACAGTTTTTCATAATAGCCTCTTACAATCCTTTATATTTCTGTGGTGATGGTGGCTATTTCTCGTCTATTATTACTGATTTTGAGTTCTCTGTCTTATTTTCCTTTTTGATGAGTGTGGCTAAAGGCTTACATATTTTGTTAATTATTTAAAGAACCAGATCCTGTTTTCACTGATACTTTTTTTTTATTCTGTTGAATTTTTTGTGCTTCAATATTTGATTTCCTTCCTTCTAATGTCTTTTGGCTTTGTTTGTGCTTTTTCTAGCTCTTTAGGTGTAAGATTGGGTTATTTATTAGAGATTATTCTGTTTCTTGAAGTAAATCTGTATTGCTATAATCTTTCCTCTTAGAACAGTTTTTACTGCATCCCAAACATTTTGAACTATTGTTTTCATTTTCATTTGTCTCTATGTATTTTTTGATTTCCTCTTTGATTTCCTGACTACCCATTTGTTGTTTAGTTTACCCTCCATGTATTTGTGCCATTTTCATGTTTTTGGTAATTGATTTGAAGTTTCATACCATTGTGAGCAGCAAAGAGGCATGGATCAATTTCAGTCTTTGTTAATTTATTGAGACTTGTTTTGTGGCCTAACATGGTCTAAGGTGAACAGTGTTCCATGTGCCTTTGAAAAGAATGTGTATTCTGTTTGTGGATGAAATGTTCTGAATCTATCTGTTAGGTCCATCTGGTCCATTGTGTCATTCAAAGCCACTGTTTCCTTGCTGATTTTATGTCTGGATGATCCATCTGTTACTGTAAGTGGGGTTTTAAAGTCTTATATTATTGTTGTTTTACTGTCACATTCTCCTTTAAGTCTTTAAATGGTTGCTTTATGAGTTTAGGTGCCTCCGTGTTGGGTGCGTAAATATTTCCAATTTTTACATACTCCTGTTGGATTGTTCCCTTTATCATTATATAGTGTTCTCATTGTCTCTTGTTAAAGGCTTCATATTAAGATCTCTTTTGTCTGATAAAAATATTGCTACCTCAGCTCTATTTTGTTTTCGCTTGTATAGCAAATGTTTTTCCGTTCCTTCACTTTCAATCTGTGTGTGTCTTTAGGTCTTAAATGAGTCTCTTGTAGGTAGTGTATAGATGGGTCTTTTTTTTTTAAATCCATCATTCACTCTGTCTTTTGATTGGTACATTGATTCCAGTTAACATTCAAAGTAATTTTGGGTATTTATTTAGTGCCGTTTTATTACTTGTTGTTATTTCTGGAGATGTTCTCTGATTATTACTGTCATTTTCTTATTTGTTTTCTCAACGTACAGTAGTTCAGTAGTTGTCTTCCTCTCTTCCCTTGTGGTTTGATGGCTTTCTTAGGGACATGTTTGGATACCTTTCTCTTCATTTTTTGTGTATCTATTATAGGTTTTGGATTTGTGGTTACCATTAGGTTCATATGTAACAACTTAGGAATATAGCAGTGTATTTTAATTTGATGGTCATTTAAACTTATACCCATTCTGAAAGCACCAAGATTTTAATACCCTCGCACACATTTAAGGTATATAGTGTCATACTTTATATCCTTTTACATTGTGAATTACTTGACAACTTTTTGTAGATAAAATTGATTTTACTGCTTTTGTGCTTTAATCTCCATTCTGGATTACTAAGTGATTAATACACTAGTTTTATTATGTTTGCATTTACCTGTGAAATTTTTTGTTTGATAATTTTTTTTCTTTTTACTAACTATGAGCTTGTCTTGCCAGCAGAGAATGTAATTTTTTTAAGGCTAATTTAGTGTTGATGAACTCCTTTAACTTGAGTTTGTCCAGGAAACTTTGTACTTCTCCTTCTCCTTCTGTTCTGAATAATAGCCTTGCTGGATAGAGTATTCTTGGTTGCAGGTTTTTTTTTTTTTTTTTTTTTTTTTTACCCCTTTCAGCACTTTGAATATATTGTGCCACTCCCTTCTGGTGTGCAAAGCTTTTGATAAAATTTAGCTCATAGCCTAGGAGATTTCTCTTTTGTTTCTTTTATTTTTTTAAACATTTATTTATTTTTTAGAGAGAGAGAGACACACAGAGTGTGAGTGGGGGACAGTCAGAGAGAGAGGGGGACAGAGAATCAGAAGCAGGCTCCAGGCTCTGAGCTGTCAGCACAGAGCCTGATGCGGGGCTCGAATCCACAAACTGAGATCATGACCTGAGCTGAAGTTGGATGCTTAACCAACTGAGCCACCCAGGTGCCCCTCTTTTTTTGCCTTAAACATTCTCTACTTATCACTACTTCTTGCCATTTTAACTGTTAAATGTCTTGGTATGGACCTTTTTGGGGTTGATTTTGTTTGAGGCTCTCATTACCTCCTTGATCTGAATTTCAGGTTCCTGCTCCAGATTGGGAGATTTGAAATTATTATTTCTTCAAAATATTTTCTTCCCCCTTCTCTATTTTCTTTCTGGGATCTCTGTAATGCATTGTTAATATGCTTGATGATATCCCTGAATTCCCTTAATCTATTCTCATTTTTTTTTTTGCTGTTAAGGTTGGCTGCTTTCCATTACTCTGTCTTCCTGGTTACTGATGCATTCTTCTGCCTCCCCTAATCTGCTGTGGTGGCTTTGAGTGTATTTTTAATTTAAATTACAGTGTTCTTCAACTCATTTTTTTTTTATTTTCTATTTCTTTGTTGAGGGTGTTACTGAGATCCTGCACTCTTAAGTCCAGTAAGCATCTTTATAATTATTACTTTGGATTCTTTATTAGCCATATTCCTTGCCTCCATTCCATTTAGGTCCTCTGCTGTGGTTTTGTCCTATCTTTCATTTGGATATATTCTTCTGTTTCCTCATTTTATGTAACTGTATGTGTCCATTTCATTTTATTTGGAAAGTCCTCTCTGTCTTATTATCTTTCAAGTTGTGTCCTCATGAAGAAGAATTCCATTAGTGCCCTGTAGCACAGTGCCTTTGACCACCAGAACCAGATGCCTGAAAGGAATCTACTATGTTGGCTGTGTGTGCCCTACTGTTGAGGCTGAGCCATGTTCACCTTTAGTCCATTTGGCTGCATTGGCCCACATGGCCTGTTGTGGATAGTGTCAGTCCTTGTTCCATGAAGGGGCTCTCTGGGTCACCTTGGGTTTGTCATGGGACACTGTCAGCAGTCAGGCCACATGCCTTCCCTCAGCCTATCCCCTGAGGCTGCAGCTGTACCAACCTGCAGGGTGTCTTCCCTGCCTTGCTCCATGGGAGATTTTCACTGGTGGGCGAGGTGAGGAGTCAGACCCAGTGCCTCCCTTCGGTCTCCCTGCTCAGGCTGTAGTCACACCAAGCTGCAGGACATTTTTGTTGGTGAGCTGGGCCAGTGGTCAGATCGTATGCCTGCCCCAAGACCGTCTGCTGGGGCTGCAGTTGCCCTGATAGAGCACTCACCCTGTGCTGCCACCTGTCAAGGTTGGCTGCTAGGACTGTGGGCACCCCGGTGTATGTGGTAACCTTCCCCTTTCTCCGGGGCAGGAGTCACATTGGAGTGGCTGTTGTCCTGGCCAGGGTGGCGTGCATTGTGTGTTGGGGTAGGAGCTACTTGGACGGACATGTATTGAGTGGGGTGTGTTGAGTTCCCTCAGGGAAACGTGCAAACAGGAAACAGTTGCTAAGAAGGTAGTTGGAGAGGGTTCTTGCTGCTTTCCTGGAATATCAGACAGTCTAGGCTGGGGACGCAGGCAGAAATGGTACCCAGCAGCACCTTTGTTCTGGGACCAGTCTCCTAAAGATCTTTGCCCCTGCAGCATAAATTCTGAGATGAGCAAGTCAGTATGCATGTGTACCCCGGGTACTTTTCCAACTGCTGCTGTAGTGCTACACCTTGCCTGGACTTTTTGTTTTGGTGTCTATTTAATGACGGAGACTCAGTTTCCTATTGCTCCCTGGCTTTCATGGAGCCAAACCCTCGGGTTTTTAAAAGGCCCAGAACTAAGCCTCACTGATAGTAAAAATAAATAAATAAATAAATAAATAAATAAATAAATAAATAAATAATAAAAAATAAGTAAAAAATAATAAATAATAATGATAATAATAAAATAACATAAATCTTAAAAAACCCTGCAAAATTAGGTGCCACTGGTTTTTGAAGCCAGATGTTAGGGGCACTTGTCTTTCAGTACAACTACCCCATGCCCGGTGTGCATGGGTGTGGGGTCCGCTTCTCTCCTTTCTCCGTGCTTGTCATGTCCTTCCCATTTGTGATTTCTCACTGGGGGTGTGTTTCCAAACCTAGTTTTTGCTCCTTCTACACTTGCCATGTGGCCTTCTCTCTCCCATTACCTGTGGAAAGTCTGTTTTGCCTGTCGTTGGGTCATTTTCTGAGTTCATTACACCTATGAGACTGTTACCTGGGATGGGGCTATTACTTTGGTGTGCCTCTGGGATGGTTGCGCTCAGGATACTCCTCTGCCATCTTTCCAGAATTCTAAGACACGCTTCTGAGAGGAAACCTTATATAAAATGATCATGATTCAAATAAGGTTAATTTCAGGTAACGTTGCCTTTAAACCGGTACACTGAACTGTCAGCCATGAATGCCGAGAATATAGTTAGAATTTAAGAAAATGTATAGCCATTATGTAAGTTCAGCATAGTCTTCAGTTAATGTCCTGGTGATAAATTACTAGATATATTTGATATAAAATAACTCCTATTTGTACAACCAAGTTAATATTTTGACATTGAAGGTACCTAAGGAGAAATGGAAATATTCCCTTTTAAGGTTAATATTAATACTCTCTAAAGAAATTGTTACAGGCAAGGCAAGGTTAGTAGCATGATCTTAGCAAACAAAGGAAGGTTACTTGAAGACTCTACTAGGTTTCTTAAATCTTTTGTATTAATGCTCCATCTGGAGGCTCCTCACTGGAACTCATAATGTTAGAAAAATTTCTGATTGTAGCTACCTGTATTATAGGGATCATGAAAAAGTAGGTTCTCCGGCGTTAAATGTTTTGTCACATGAATGCAATTTGGATTTTGTTAAGGAGTTCTTGAATAAAAAAGTATATAAATAAAACATTTTTTTGAAGCCATATACCTTCAGAGAATTTGTGTGCTTTTTGTCCCTTGCTGAAGTCACTTACTCTCGTTGAGAGTTGTACTTCCTAAGAGATGTCTGAGGAATGGTGGAGGCAGGGGGTGGGCAAGGCAGGAATGCCAGGCATCCTGTCATGCGCAGCTTCTTCCTGCACAGCAGAGAGCTTCCACCCCATCCCACAGAACTTCAGAAAGCCCTGCATTCGCGTACGTGTGTAGGTGAGAAGCCTGTTCATACATCTCCACACGAGACTCTTTGTTTTCTCTAGCAACACAAAGCACTTGCCACTCTTGTAATACTCCCTGCCTTTTCTAGTAATTCAGTGACTTTGTATGCTCAAAGAAGTTTGTACGTTGTTTTGTTCAGAAGTGTATCAGAGAGTCAGGATTTTGAAAATGACCCTGGTAATTATGTAGGTTATGATACTCAAGTCAGCAATATGATGTTTTCATTTGGACATGCACTAGGGATGATTCTTACTTACTTTTTCCTTGGTATGTACTATCCTTATATCTTTCTCTAATGGTGCAATTGTGATTTTATATGGTGGTTCCCCTAATTTTCTGTCTAGTTAGATATTTTATTTATGAATTTGATGATAAAACAAGATCATTGCAAAATAGATGTTTAAATTTTTAAACGTTTTATTTATTTTTGAGAGACAGAGACAGACAGCAAGACAGCGTGAGCAAGGGAGGGGTTAGAGAGAGAGGGAGACACAGAATTTGAAGACAGGCTCCAGGCTTTGAGCTGTCAGCACAGAGCCTGATGCTGGGCTCAAACCCATGAACCACGAGATCATGACCTGAGCCAAAGCCAGATGTTTCAGTGACTGGGCCACCCAGCCGCCCCCAAAATAGATATTTTAAAAGGGGATAGGAATGTCCTGGTCTTCGGAAATAAATTTTCAAGCATGTATAGCTGAAAGGTCCAGATATATTTGCTTTCCGCATGTGCGCGCGCATGCATGTGTGTGTGCATCCGTGTGTGTAATAAGGAGAGGGAGATGATGCAGATTTGGCAGGTATTTGGAAAAAAAAAAACCAGGAGTTATTCTTACTAATCTTACATCTCCAAATAAAGTTGTTAATTTTAAGTATATCTCATCTTAAGCTGCTAAATTAATAAATTCATTTCTGAATTTGGAGGACTTGTTCATCTTGTCAATTCTGTGCCTACTCTTTGAAACATCTGTGCTGATGAACTAGAGACTAAACTCCTACTGGAGACGACTCCCATTGCTGAATCGTCATTCTGGCAAATGTCGCTGTGGGACTGCAAGCCACAACTGACAAGAAAACTTGATTCTGTCATGAAGGGAGATGTGACGACTTTGGGGCTCACTTATAAAGCAGTTACTATTTATTATCATGTTGAATTAATCAAATGTCAGTTGTATTTAGGAAGTCACGGTGACATTGTCCTAGGCTTTAATTCTTAGTAATACCTCGGTAATGGAAGAGAAAATTTCCTAACTGAAGTAGATTTTTAAATACATAATGATGAGCACATGTATACAAGCTTATGTAGATAAATATGTATTCATCCCGTTCATAGGGACCATCATCCCTGTGACAGTGGCTACAATTACTAAATTACACAGTGCCTGCCACAGCGAAAGACTACGGAGAGTTTCTAAAATGACAATAGATTTTATACCTCAGAACAATGGAGATTATGGCAAAAGAACGTATTAAGATCCTAGGATTAAATTGTGGTCCTTCCTACTTTGCAAAACCAAAAGACCATTCTTACTTGATTTTTTTTCCATTTCATTTAAAACATTCAAATATTGGGGCACATGTGACTCCCAAACTCTGGGTTGTAGGTTTGAGCCCCATGTTTCATGTAGAGATGGCTTTAAAATAAAATATGTAAATTAAAAAAAAAGACATTCACATATTAAACTTATTTTTGTTAGATTAATATCTTTCAATTAGTAATCAAATCAGTATTATAGCTTACTTTTCCTTAACATCTCAACATGTGTCTGGCACTGTTCGAAATGCTTTTTGTGTATTAATTCATTTAGTTTTAATAGCCTTATGAAACATAGGCACTATTAATGTTTTTTATTTTTTAAGAAGAAAAAGTTAACACAGAGGCAGATAGTGAAATGAGGTTTAGAATGTATATGTTTTAGTGTGTGTGCGTGCATGTGTGTGTGTGTGTGTGTGTGTTGGAGGCCAGGAGAGGTGCCATTATAGGATGATAAAACTGGGCCATTCATACCTTGATAGCCCAGTAATGGAGGCAGAGAGGTAAGGCACAAGATGATATTTTAATAAGTTACTTAATAAGGAAATTGTTCATGGCATCTCAGGCTCCGTTGTATTGATGATCTTTGGAAGATGGTGTAAGGCAGTGGTTCTCAAACTTCGGTATGCATCCGCCTCCCCTGGAGGGTTGGTTAACTGTAGTCCTGGGGCTCATCCTCAGAAAGTCTGATTCAGTATCTCAGGGATTAGACCTGAGAATTGATGATTTTTCTAACCAGTTCCTGGGTGCTGGTGCTGCAGTTGGTTGGAGTACCAAATTGTGAGAACTGGTAAGAACATTGGCTAAGAGGGGTCTCACCTGAGGATACTGTTTTCCAGTTTTTATCCATTATTGTCCCAGGGCTGCTCCTTGGGCATTAACTTGACAGCTTTTCAGGCTCGAAACATGGATGCACCTAACACAGATCCTTAGGTAGACAGTGGGAGGTGTGACTCAAGTGTGAACAAGACTCAAGCGTGAACTAGGTTGGTGAGTTCAGAGGGGGTCTAGACGGAGCCTTAAGCTATGTTATAGATTTGGATTACAAATGAGGAAGCTGAGGCACAGAAATATTTATTTTCCAGGAGGAGAATCAAGATGATAAGTCAGGACTAAAATTCACGCAGCTTCAACACTTCTCGGGAACTTATAAAAAATAAGTATTCTTGGACTCTATCCCACACCTGTTAAAAAAAAAAAATAGGGTGAGCCACAGGAGTCTGTGTTTTAACAAGCCATGTAGGCAATTCAGATACACTCTCGAATTTGAGAAACATTAGTCTTAAACCCTACATTATACAACATTGGCTCTGTGACTGGAACCTCATCAGGTTTCATTTCTTGCCCTTTTTTAAACAGCAAAGAGAAAATGAATGTTTTAATCAATTACCATTTGTATATGTGAACTTTTGTGTCCCTCACACACGTCAGTACACCTCTGTGTCTCTCTACATTATTCCTTTGTCTAGAAGATGTGCTTTTGACAACATGATTGGCATATGTTTTTTCTTGATAACACAGTAGGTCTTTTTAGGGGCTGAAGGGTGTATCTCTTTTCAAGGCACTGCTTTTTTTCTTTAGCTGCTTGATGTGATTTCATTTCCATAGTTGAGATTGCTTAACGTTGTGAACCTCTATGTACTCCCAGCCAATTTTGGTATCTTGATGAAGTGTTTACTTATTTTCATATCCAGGACCACAGAGATGAGGCATATCAAACAGGGCCTCTGAGCAGGAGAGCTGTCAGTGTTCCAGAATCTCATGGCAAAGGGTTCCTTTATACCAGCTGATGAAAAATAATCATGTTAATTAAATCGCTTTGTGTAATGTGTTTAGCTGGTTATCCCACAAATTCAGTGCAGCATACTGCCTGTGTGTTGTGTTTGCTGTTCTATGAAATGTATTCGTTTCCCTCCTTTACCTGGCAAATCCTATTCATTCTTGGATGGTCAGTCTAAATGTCTTTTTCTCTTTAGAGCCTTTTCTAAACCTTCAGAGATGACCACTTTTTTTTCTGTCCCCTATAATACAATTCATTGCCATAGTGTTTATTCCGTTCTCCTTGAATGATCTAGTTTCTTGTCCGTGCCAAACTATAAAGCCTACAGGTGGGGGAGTGGCTAGGTCTTATGTATCCTTCAATCTATAGAATCTGGAGCATGGACCACAAAATTTAACTAATTAAGATGTAAAAGATGTAATTCTAAGAAGATCAAGGCCATTGTATCTTCTCTTTTATTCTAGTTTAGATAACATTTGAAACAATTCAAGAGTTTCTAGAATTTCTTAGAGGGTATCTGGAATTCATCCTGTTTGTGTAAGGTATTCAGGTGCCTTACAGCTGCCTTTTTCTGTATATCCTCTAACTCAACAGTTAGAGGACATAGTTGTTAAATGATGTTTACTCTGTCCTCTTGGAAGCTGAGAACTACCAAACATAACATTCTCAAAGCCCCTGGGTTGGCTTCAAATCAAACTGGAAAGTCTACATCAACAGCTCTCACTGCAGTATCCGATATTGTCAAGCTCACACACTGTTGGAGAAAGATAATAGGAAACAGCCCTGAAATTCTCCACATTCAGGTTGAAGCACATCCTTGGCTTAATTTTGTCAAAGCAACAAAACATGCTGGGATTAAAACCAATTTTTAAGGTAGATAATAGATTACCTTATCATCCTTAGATTTTTTTTTAATCCTTTTGCTCTTTGGCATTTTTATAGCCAGTTGGATTTTCAGTCCCTTGAGACTCTTCCACCAAGAGATAGCATGTACGTCCCTTTCCCTTGAATTTGTATGGATCTTTGTGACTATCTCAACTACTGACTGTGGCAGAAGTGATGATATATGACTTTCCAGACTTGATCCTACAAGAAAATGGAGACTCTGACAGTCTGTCTATTTTGGGTACTCATGGCATTAGAACTCAGTCATCATGTTGTAAGGAATAAAGGAATATATGGAGAGGCCTGGAGAAAGAGGATGTGAACACAGTTTTAGCCTGCCTGAGCACCAGTCCGTAGCCAGCACAAACTTGCCGGCCAGGGGAATGAGCTGTCCTGAAGTGACTCCTCCATTCTCCCACCTGTCGGTCACGTCCCTCTCAGCTGATGCCACATAGAGGAGATACCTTGCTTCAGACTCAAGCTCTGCTTAAATTGTGGAGTCATGATATCAGTAATTGTCGGGGACTGCCATGTTTCTGTCTGCCTCAAGGCAAGGATTATTTACTCAGCAGAGTGAGCAGTAAACAAGATTTGCATCAGGAAGCTAGAGATGGTATCTCTCTGGCATGGCATGACCTAAGGTGCTAAGACCAAAACCCATTCAGTGTTAATTCTCCACCTCCCAGCTTTGCTGAAAGCTGTAGGGGCGTTTCTTTTACCTGGTATTCTGACATAATGTCAAATACTTTGTTCTCTCCGCCCTGAGATGGTATATATACAGCTCTCTCATTAAACTCGCTCTCTTTCTCTCCGCATAACCAGAAACCGTGAGTGTTGTGTTTTATTTTCCGTACGTCCCCCTTTTCCCTTTTCTCTTCCCTTCCCTCAGGAGAAGAACCCGTGTCCGTCCTCCCCGCACGGGCCAGAGCGGCCAGGGAGGGTCACGACAACTAAAGATTGTTTCTGAAAGCTGCTAGATTTTGGTGTGATTTGTTACACATCAATAGATCAACCTAACTATGTTCAAATAATCTTATTTTGAGCATGGTACTCTGAATGTTACTACATTGAGTGTTGGCTTTCCCTGCCTCACAAAACCTATTATTTTTTATTGAACCTTTCCTAAATCTCCAAAGTTCATTTTTAGCTGTGTTCTCAATATGTTTATCTTCATTATACTGCTTATCATCTTTGCTTGAAATTTCCTGCTTTTCTGACCCACGCCAAACTACATACCCTTGGCACTAGGGACATTATAAAGTATAGTCTGTACTAGAATCAAGGAGTGATTAAATTACTCATCCTGATTTTGTGTAGTTGGTTAGGGAATATTTACTCTTAGAGCTTACAATGCTGCCTTCTTTAACATGGCCTCCAAGGCTGCTGGTAAAGAGAAAGTGTGGGGAAGGTTCCATCCAGCTCCCTTTTGCTCAAGAGGGGTACACATGGTTTTACTAAAATTTAACAAGGCACAAGAAGACACATGGCCCCACACAACAATTTAGGGGGTGAGACTTCTCACCCTTTGTTGAGCAGCCTTCTCTGAATAATGATTCTATCATGTGGAAGGGGAGCCTGATTGTGGTTTATGAGCTAGCTTTCTTTGCTGGGATAGTCAAATCCACAAAGGTAGAACAGGAACAGGATTGGCTAGGATAATGTGCGTCAATTATTTCTTATACTTACTAGCTATGAGATTGTGTACAAGTCTGCACATGTATGAGGCCATCATCTCATCTATAAAGTAGTTGTGATAATAATAAACATTAAGTCTTGTTGGAAGTGAGGATCAAAAGCAGTCAGCTTTTGAAAATCAATTTATACATGTTAGCTATTAGTTCGTGATGACCAGGGACGTTTGTACTGCACATTAGATTACGTTCCGTGCCTTGCCCATAGTATGTGGTAAATAAATCAGAGTAGATGAATATTGTTTGTCAAATGCACAAAAAATTAAGATACTAGAAAAGAATTTCCTTGGATTGCTTATGTAGCAAAGCTATACTTTTTATAAATATATGATGTTAGTTTTCTCTGAGAAAAGTCAGATTATAGACTTGAAAGGCACTGAGAAAACATAATTGTAAAAATAAATATAAAATGTCTACCATTAATTGATACTTACTAGATGCTACTTAACATGAATTACCTTTTTAAATACAATAATAGAGATAGCATGATCTACATTTTAGTGTTGAGAGATTATGGTATAAAGAACTAAAATAATTTGACTCATTTCACATAGCCAATAGGTGAAAAGCTTGATATTGAACTTGTTCAGTCAGATACTGCACCCTGCTAATTTATAGAAGATGCAGTTCTCCAACTTAGTTATGTATGTCAGGAGCATATTAAAATAGAAATAGCATGTTCTTCCTTTCCTTTGTATTGTTGGGATAATCCAATAAACTTTGCAAAAGTTAAGAGGTGTGTGTGAAGTGGGGCCGAAAATTCTGGAAATTGTGACTGAATGTTCTGTTTTTTTTTTTTTCAGTCAAATACATTGTGTTTGAGTTTGTGCAGATAATTGAAAATAAAACTTTCGAAAATCTAAATTTCAGCTTCACTGCCATTTCACTGCAGCCAGGTACCCTGACAAGAGAATTTGGGACACCTTGGGGGCAGATGAGAGTGAGGATTTACTTGCTTAATTCGTATACGGATAATTGCTCTCCCGCAGTGTTCATGTGTAGCTATATGGCTATCTTCACAGCTGAAACTCTTCGAGAGAGAATTTATGTAACATGATATCTTATAACCAGAGAGGGCTTTTGTCGCTCTGCTTAACTTGCCTTAGGAGTGTATGTGCATTCATATGAAATGATAAATCCACTTCGTAAGTTTTTTTTGTTTCTAGGAAACTTTTATTCTACCAGTGAATTATTCTTATACATTTTGGAGTTGTATCCGTATCCTTTTTTCTTCCAATGTAGATTGTGATAAAGTCAAAGGAGAAGGGAAATTGAGTGTTCCAGAAGGTGCCAGGCATGGGCTAGCATTCATGTATGCAGTATTGAGGACTCCATGGCAGATTTCCATATTCAGGAGCACTAAGTTTTATGTAGTGACAAAGCATACAGTATGCTAAAAATTTAGCATCATCCTTACAGCTTATGAATTGCATATATTAAACTCAGAGTGTCCCTCTCTCCCTGCTTCTTGGTGATATTTCAAGGTTACTTGCTCTGGCATTCCACACATGTATATTTAGAGGATGCACATGTTCACATTAACTGTATAAATTACTCCATAAAGACTCATCGTAGCCATTTTTAAAGGTTATATGTTTTTCAAAGTCCATCTCCTATTTTGAAAGAGCTAAAACTATATTCCAGAATTACTGATGTGTTGTTTTGGACTTTGATGGTAACACCTTGACCTTTACTGATTTAAAAGTGCTTTTACAGGGGTACCTGGGTGGCTCAGTACATTAGGCATCCAACTCTTGATTTTGGCTCAGGTTATGCTCTCACGGTTCATGAGATCAATCCCTGCATCAGGCTTTGTGCTAAAATCGTGGAGCCTGCTTGGGATTCTCTCTCTCCTTCTCTCTCTCTGTGCCCCTCCCCTACTAATTCTCTGTATCAAAATAAATAAACTTAAAAAAATAAAAGTGCTTTTACGTAGATGGAGTAGGGTTTTAAAAAAAATACATAGTGAAATAAGTCGGGCGCAGAAGGACAGATACCATATGTTTTCACTCATAGGTCTAACAGGAGAAACCTAATGGGACCATGGGAAGGGGAAGGGCTGGAGGTGGGGGGGGGGGAGGCAAATCATGAGAGACTCTTGAATACTGAAA
>PJEM01011242.1:0-32189 GCA_004023845.1 Helogale parvula
CCGTGTCACACTCCCGCCCCTGGGACAGACCCTGTCCGCCCCTCCCGCAGCCCCTGGGTTTCCCTGCTGGACTTTGCCGGAGACAGGAGCTGCTGGGCTCCGAACCGCGAGGTGCCCACGAGCTGTCTGTGAAAAGACGCCATGTTGTTCACAAAGAGTAACTAGAAATACGGAGCGCACGGAGCTGGGGCACCGGGGAGCCAAAGGGAGCCTGGCACGCAGGGTCTGTGGGGCAGGACGATCTAGGGTGTGCGGCCGGTGGGGGGCGATGGGGACGCAGGAGGCTGGGGGCCCCTCCGCCAGAACCGCGCGGGCAGGAAGGTGGGAGGGAACCCCATGGGGGCCGGTGCACTGCCACCTCCTTCGTGCGGAGAACCAGGGACGGGCGGCCGGAGACCCTGCCGGCGGGGCTGGTGGGGGAGGCCAGCTGTGCTGCCCCGGGCACCGCCGCCTGCAGGCCCCAGCTGCCCAGCTCCCCTCCTGCAGGCGCGGGCAGGAAACCTGCCCACCGTCGCTCCGTCCTAGAAATCAGGTCGGTCTCGCTCCCATTTTAGTGTTTGAGTCCCAAGAACCCCGTGTCGCTCACGAGCTGACTGTGCTCCTGCAATTTTACTGCAAAGACCGGACAACAAAGTCATGGAGAGAAATCAGAACAGGGACGCCTGGGGTCAGTCCACTGAGCGGTGGGCTCTTGATCTTGGCTCAGATCGTGACCCCAGGGTGGTGACATCCAGCCTCACGTTGCCTCGGCGCTGAGCGGGGAGCCTGCTTGGGATTTTCTCTCTCTCTCTCTCTCTCTCTCTCTCTCTCTCTCTTTCTCAGGCCCCTGCCCTGCTCATTCTCTCTCTGTCCCTCTGCCCCTCCACAGCTTGCACTCATGCTCTCTCTAAAATAAAATAAAATAAAATAAAATAAAACAAAACAGAATAAAATAAAATAAAACAAAAGAAAAGAAAACAAAACAAAACAAAAAACAAATCAGGCTCTGATAGACCCGAGCAGAGGCCTGGGGAAGTACACAGAGACTCTGCTCCGAGCCCCGGTGGGCACGCTTCTGGCTCCGAACCGGCGCCCCTTTGTGTTTTTATTCTCTCAGTAGAAAGCACAGATAAACGCGTGGGGACATGCTTTGCCTTTTCCGGAGAGAGACAGAATGAAGGGGCCCCGAGGGTGTCCTTTGGAAAGAGCTTACAGGTTCGTCCGTTCCTAGTAAAGCCTCTATTTTCCAGACTTCAGTCTTGGGTGAGCCGTGCTCGGGGGTGTCGAGGCAGCCGTGGGGAGCAGAACCCTGCACGTGGGGCGCAGAGCAGGGTCCCCAGCCGTGGGTGGTCACGCCTCCCCCACGTCCAGTCCCCCGTGACCAGGTGCCCGGCCCGGGTACATTTCCAGAACAGGGCACGGGGCCTCTTACTCAGGAAAGGGGACGCGAGAAGAAGGGTTTAAGAAGAAAGGGGTGCGCCTGTCCTCCTGATGGCCCGTGACGGCCCTGACCTCTCCCCAGCCTCGGGGCTCTGCTGTGCCCATTACTTCATTTAGCAACCACTTTCTCATCTTAAAAATAATAATAATAAGTTGGAATAAGGACCAAGGATGTCAGAGAAAGTAAGGTCCTGAGAGTTTTAAAAATAAACCCCCAGATGCTCCTAAGACCTTTTGTTTCCTTCCCCCTAGACTCCCGGACCGCTGGAGTGGAGAGGAAGGAGGTCCCACAGACCTTTGAGCAGCTAACATGGTCACATGTGATTCTGAGACACATTATTAAAACAAATGAGCTATTTTTCTTTGAACGTAGTGTCAGTGTGTGCTTCAAAGACCTCACCATAAAATTTTCATGAGCTTTTAACAAAAACACCTAAGTCTATAAAAGTCAACGGTCACATGCTGGAGACCTTCCAAGGAAGCCTTGACCGTGGCACAGCCCAGGGCGTTAGAGTTTACGGTCCGTGAGCCCAGCACAGAGGAGGCTCCATCCGGGCCCAAAGGAACTCCCTGGCTTTTGGTCACCAGCAGGGTTTAGTGACTCCCTAATCCCCCCCAGCGACAGGTGCCCGGGGCACCTCCACGCCTCTCTCAGGCCGCTGAACGGCCTTCGTGTCCCAGCACACACCTGGTGGCCCTGGAGGCCAGATGCACCTGTGCACCGGGCCGTGATGAGGGAGCCAGAAATCCAGGCAGACGTGCAGCGTTCTGCCAAAGGGCTGTGTACACACACACCTTCCTCCAATGGGCCAGTCGCTGGGCTCCCGAAAATGTGCATTTTGTCCCAGGGCAGGAGACTCAGAACTGCCAGACCCACTCCCCGAGCTGCCATTCAAAGCAGAGTCCAGCTGTCCGCTGACGGTGACACCTGCTTTCTCCGGGACAGACGCCCCGGGTGGCCGGAGCCCACGGTCCTGTCCTGTCCAGGGAGCGCCCGCCGAGCGCACACTGTGCCGTAAGTGTCGCTTGCCGCAGCCCTCTGGAAACAGTCAATTGCCATCCTGTTGGTACAGAGGCGGAAGCCGGCTCCAAGCACTGCGGCTGGTTCCAGTGAGAGTTGGTCCACGTGGCCCTGAATCCAAAACCCAGCCCCACGCTTCCGATGCCATTGTACAAATGACAGAAGACCTTTCTGGTTTGAAGGACTTCAAATTTCCTCGGTGTGTTTTCAAGTAGCCGACTTCCCCGGGTGACATTCCGCTCGTGGCTGGTCAGGGAGCAGAACTGGGCTGAGGGTCACATCAAGTACACGCATCATGGAATGACCCAAAGACCAGAAATCAAAACCCACATGCGCTCCTTAACCTTTCCTGCTGACGGGCGGACGAAGGGCATGCCGCCAGCAGCCCGGGGTCGGGCCGGCGCTCCCCAGGCCGTCCATCAAATCCCAGGCGTCAGGATTCCGTATGAGCTCGCACCAACTTCTGGTTCGACTTTGTGCTGCGAGGCGGTGCCTTGTTGGTCAAACTCATATTATGACACGTGTCACCTCCTGAAAAGCGGAACGCCACTAAAACCCTTCAAAACGCCAACCAAGCGAATCCACAAAGCCAAAGGCAGCCAGTGCACGTGAATGTGGCCGAGTCCCTGGAATTCAGCCCAAAGGTCCCTCTCTCGGGAGGAACCGAGGACGCAGGCATCTGAAGCTGCCGAGGGCCACCACCCTCCGCAGTTTTCTCACATGGAGGATTTAAAAAATGGGTCTTTCAAAGACTCGTTTGTTCTGAAGTGGAGAAAGAGAGAACGTTATGAAAAGCACTCCAACATAAGACCTGGTTCCTGGGCAGCCGGCCAGCAGGTCGCTCCTAAAAGCCCTCCCTCTTCCCTGATGCCCCAGCCTGCTCCTCCCCCGCTGTGGGGGCTGGGAAGTCTCCGCAGACCTGCAATCAGGTTATTAACACGCTGTCTGCCTTCACGTCGCACGCTTGACACACGCTCCAAGTCGTTTGCAAACACGGACTCAGAAACCCTGGAAAACAGACACAGCCGTCGACCTCATCCTATACTTGGGGCACGGAAAGCCCCTAGGAAATGATCACACGCGCCTGGAATCACTTCCCGAGAAGGACTGAGCCCAGTGCCTTCATGCAAAGTCACAGTAATATTGGGCAGATTGGCATTCATTCCAGTGACACGGGTCTGTTGGGTGCCCCGGGGTTCAGGCCCCAGCCCTGGTTCGTATGGGGCGCTCATGCAGCTGAGCGGTCCAGGGAGGGACGGCAGTGCCAGAGAACGCGATCTGCCAGCGCAGGCTGATGGCCAAGGGGACAAGGTGTCCAGAGAGGGCGTGCATGCGGCCCCAGAGGCGGCAGGTCGGCTCCGCTCGGCTTGGGCCAGTGCTGGAGGGAGTACCAGCCCCTAAGCTTTGTGGTGCGTGTGATCAGAGGGACCGGACCGGGCACATAGCCCTTCTGAATACCCTCAGGTGGGTGACGAACTCAGGGGTGCCCCACCCAGGCTGGCGCTGTCAGCACCACAGCCTCATCCGCGAGAAGAGCACCCCCTCCGGGACCCCGAGAGTGGAAGCCTGTCTCATGAGACCTCAGAGACGGGAGAGAGACCGTGGGCTCTGACACAGGAGAGCGTGTGCGTGGAGGGGGCTGCCCACGGGGCCTTCCCAGGGTCCTCGGCACCCACACTGGGCTCAGCACCCCACAAGAGGAGAAACAGGGGAGCCATGAGAACAGGCAGCAGGCCTGGGAAATTGTATTTGAGAAGTGGGTGCATGGCAGAAAGATGAAATTACCCGCGTTTGACCTTTCGTTTTCTTTCCATATAAAGAATCTGAAATTCCATTTAAAAATCAAAATAAGAAAAAGGCTGAGCTGTGTAGCTGATGCATTCGGTAGATGTGCCGTAAATGTAATTCACGTTTATCTGTGGTCTTGCATCCCACCTCCCCGCCCCTCCCTCCTCGGTGTCTGAGTTTCCTGTTGTCTGAAAATCGCGGTGTGGGAATTTGCGCCACGGCCCAGCCTGACCACCTGGACGCACGTCAGGAAGCGACACACGCCGGACAGTTCAGGACGCCCGCAGTCTGACCCCAGCTCTGTGCCCAGGACCCGGGGGGCAGCTACGAAGTCCGAGGCCTCGAACTTCCTGCGGGGTTCCACATGCACCCCAGACATGAGCGAATCAGGACCGGCTCGGAGCCCGTCCCCTGGGGAGGCCCCAGGGCTCATACCTGCTCTGTCAGGGGACACCAATAACCCCAATCTTAATGTAAAACTACCTAGTTTTCAAACTGACAAATCATTTAAAATTTTTAAAAATAATGTGGCCCAAGCGAAATCCACGTCCGGTCGGATTCAGCGCCCGCAGACCCGTGTTCGCGTCGGAGGGCACAGGTGCTGCCCGCTCAGTGCCACACGCTGCAGAAGAAACTCGGGTTCACCACCAGCCACGCAAACCCCAAATGTGAACTTCTGGACTCACAGCCGCACACTCGATACACCAGTCACGGCCAAACGTGCGGTGCCAATGGAGGGTGATGGGCAGGGCAGGTGCTGGGTTAGTGTCCCCACTGCCCCTATCTGCAGGGCTGAGAGTTTGCTGCGGCCGCGCCTCCCCAGCCAGAACCGGAGATGGTCCGGGTGCGGAGTCCTGGGGCTGGATGCACCAGACACCTGTGTGCTCCTTCTGTGTGTGTGTGTGTGCGCGTGTGCGCACACGCACGTGTGGGCTTCCCGCACTTGGGGGCGAGGGGCAGGTGAGGCAGGCCTCCCGCTGGGGCCGACTGGGGCCTCCGTCTCCCGCTTAGAATCCGCCTCCCCTCCTGCAGGAGCACAGGTGAGCCACGGGCCTGAGGGCGTCCCCAGGCCTCCGCTCAGCAGGTGCCCGGACAGCTCTGTGGTTGTGTGGTCTGCACGGGCTGGGGGTCCAAGAAACTGCAAGTGCAGGAGCTTTTCATCTAACCCCCACCGTCGGGGACAGTCTGGCTCACGGGACACAGGTCCCCCTTTTCCTCGTCCCCCATCCTTAGGCTCAGCAGGACAGCTCTTGGCTGGCTGCAAAGCTGGGAGCAGAAGGCACCTGTGCCCTGGTCCCTCCTCCGCCACCCGCGAGCCAGGGAGCCAGCGAGGGTGAGCAGGCGTGACCGGCCCCCGCCAGGATCAAAACCAAGTGACTGATCCCCTGGCCCTCCCCACAGTTCTTTGCTCTCTGAGATCCTGCCCTGGCCTTCCCCGAGCTGTGTGCCCACGGATGGGCGCTCTCCCGCCTGTGAGGGTGCCCCGCGGACATCCCGCTGCGTCTGACCCACGGGTGTGAGTGTTAGAGCTTGGACGCCATGCGTGCAAGGTTTTGGATGTCGACCTAAAATACAGGTAATTGCCTCCAGATATGCATCTGAGGGGCCTTCCGCTGAACTAAGAGCTCAAGCGAGGGTCTAAACTTGGCCAAGTTTAGCTTGACCTTCACACCTCATGTTGGGATGAACTCCGTCATTCTCACAGCTGAACCGTCACAAGCCCGGGCTGCGTGAGAGCTGGCAAGGACGGCCTCGCGGAGATGGCCGCGAAGAGGGGAGACAGGACAGCGGGAGCGGAGCCGCTGGTGGGCGCCCAGGCTCAGGGCGGAGAGGCCTGGCTGGCGGTCACGGCCGGGTGGGGCCCCTCCACACACGGCTCAGCGGGACCCTCAGTCAAACCAGAAGCGAAGCGTGGCCGGGACAGAGCCCTCGTCACGGGGGGGGAGGGGGGGGGAACGACCTCACGTTTCAGGCCAGCACGCCGCTCTCGGGGCCACACGGCGAGGGCCAGTCCCCGGGGACGTCCAGTTTTCTGTTCCAGGACTGTTTTCGTGAAAGGCCACTGAACTAGAGAGACACTACACTTGGAGCTCCAGAAGGAGACGGATACAGAAACAGAAAATCAGAATCTTATCAGCGCGTTCAGAAATCACTCAGGATAGCCCCGAAGAGCCTCTAATGTGTAGCTTCGTAGGACAATTGAACAGCACTCTTGCTTATTTATGTAAAGGGCTTGCAACAAATAATTTAGGGCCTATTTTGAGGCCTGCTAGATGTGGGCTACTTAAACTGTCAAGTGTCTCCCAATTATGGTAAACAACCCTTTGAATATTCAGTTGTGGAAACGGGGGTCGCTCAGTTCCAGTGGAGACAGGAAAATTGCTTAGTTTGCTTCTTTCGAGCAATCGCTGTTTAGAAATGCGTGATTTATTTCCCTGGGACTCTCTCTGGTATTATCTACAAAATGAAAATGTTTTTATTAGCAAAGATGTTTGCAAAGAGCCCCATTCGTAACTGGGTGCACGATTTCCCCAAACCGTGTGATGGAGGGTTCAGCTGACACACACCACATCCGAGTGTCTGTTTCGTCCTTCAAAAACCGCGAGATGAGACGTTCCCACGTTTTATGACCCTCGTAAAACATGTGCTTCCGTCCTGATCCCCCAAAGAAAAGAGAGAGAGAGGGAGAGTCAGAGGGATCTTCGGTCTGAGCTCACACTACCTGGCTAATTATCACGTGACATTTAATTTGCCGTTTGATTTATCATCCTGAACTTTCCAATGAGACAAGACCATGAAATCTATGGTTGCAAATGAAATTCTATTCGGGACCATCTACGCAAACAGTTTCTCACACAAAACTGTCTACAACCCGTGCCCAGCCATCTCCTGAATCCAACTGCTAATACAGGTGTTAATTCTGTAATAACAATAACGACGTAAAAAACACCTGTGTTTTTAGTAGGTTATGATGGGGTCACTTCAGAGTCCACAGATTCTGAAGGTGCGTAAAGTCACGCAGCTTTGCCACACATGCCTGTGTGCCTCTCGAGCGGCCCGGTCTCCCAGACCGCTGACGGACTCCGGCCGGTTGGACAGATGCTGTCAGAGCCTCCCAGCAGCACGTGCGAGACCTGGTGCAGGTGCACGCCGGCCATGCCCACGGCCCGGACTCTTGCAAACATCAGTCCACTGCGCCGGAGGCTGGCGGGCGCCGTGTCTTCCTGTGAGTCTGATGCTCCCACAGCTCAGGCTCTTCTCAAAACAAGACAAGCGATAACCTCAAGATCGGATCTGGAGTGAACGCTACAGACTGAGTTATGACAAGGGTGTTGCTGACGCAACTTCTGAAATCTTCCTTTGACTGAGGAGGACGTGGCACCAGAGCAGGGCAGGTCACGAAACCCCCCAGAAGACGGAACAGGGAGGGGCGGGGGTCCTTGGAAATGGGACGCGTCTGGAGTGTCCCTGGGGAAGTGCTGCTCAGGGGATCAGTAGCCCTGCATCCAGGTCCCAGAGCAAAGAGCCGCCAGGCTCCGAGCCCCTCCTGGTGCCAGGCCCAGGGATGGCCTGTCCTGGGCCCCAGGTGGGCGGGCGCAAGAGAGGCTGCTGGGCGGCCCCAGGCAGCCACAGACATGGCAGGCGGCTGCCCCCACGGCCCCGACCTAGGCCGGCTCCTCCGCACCCCCTGCTCCGCCATCCTGCCCTGTCCCAACTTTCGAAACGTCCCTTCCTGGTATGGTGAGCCTGTGTCCCCATCTCTGCACATGGGGGCTGCTTCCGGGCCCGTCTGTCCGGGGCTTGGCCTGCCTGTGCTGCCCGGGGTCACATCCCCCAGACAGGGCCTCGCCCGTGGCCCCCCTCATCTCCGGGCCTCAGAGGGTCCCTCTTTCCGTACTTGCTCAGTGGGCCCCTGTGGATTCAAGGGCGGGGGTCCCATGTGCTTTGCTCGGACTGGAGATGTCCTCCACCCCTCACTCGCCCACTTCTGGGCACGGAGCTCTGCCTGGGGGGAGCCCCGAGGTTCTGCAAACCTAAGCAGCCTCACTGCTGCTGGCAGGGGCCCCTCTGGGGGAAGCAGGACCCCTGGGAAGAGTCTGATCTCTGGGGAGCTCCCCAGAGCTCCTCCCTGGACCCCAGATGGTCACACCGGACAGTCACTCCCGATTTCTCTGCTATGGATTTCCTCGGGACAGAGGAGTCTGAGTCCCTGGGCTACTTCGTAGCTGCTGGCACTCAGCCTCATGGTCCCCTGGTCCCCTGGCAGGGGGCAGGTGCAGGCACTGACCACCCCCCCCAGGGGCCAGCGGAGCCACAGAGCCTCTGAATTTGGGGCGGCTTACTTGAAACCCGAGCCCATTAGACGACTCTGAGGTCCGCTCCGGCTCTAACCCGGCTGGACGCCATGCACACGCACGTCCCGCAGAGCCTGCGTGAGCGCCCCACATCCCAGGCCCACGCGGGCCCCCTGGCCCCTCGCCAGTGCCCAAGTGCAGCGTCTGCACACAGGCCCGCTGCGTGCTCTTCGCATCAGCCAGAAACCCTGGCGAAGCTTTAATATGAACTGTTACACGGAGTTTTAAATATTAAAGAAGGATCTAGGGCAATAAGCAATGGAGCCGGGGGAAATAACCGAAATTAAAGATGCTCAGATCAGAAGTTAGCAGTGACCTCAGCTTTTTTTTTTTAATTATGGCTGCACTGCCTCCCTCTGGGAGACGAGGGGCTGTCAGGCTGAGACGTCCGGCCGCTCCCGCGCTTCTGATGACGAGACCCTGGCCTCCGTCTGTCCACGTAGAAACACTTCAATTACACACCGTGGTGGCTTATTCCCCGGTTTTGTCCAGGACACACGTCGAACACGGCAACCGGCCCCACGCGTCCCGCACGAGTCCAAGCTCGGCTTTGCCCGGGGGCGGGCCCATCACGGGCTGCTCCGTCCCCCCGGGTCACAGTGTCCCTGTCGTCACCCTGCTTTTGCTCACCCTCGCAGTCTTGACGCGTGCAAAGGTCCCCAAACCGACGGTCAGGACTCCTCCGCCAGGGCCGGGAATGTCGTCTCCTGACGAGCGGACCTCTTGCCCCGGGGCGGCTGCGGAGGAGTCGCCTCCTGCCCTGGGCGTCCCGGCAGCCGCGAGGCTGCTGCTCCGTGGGAAGTGGGCCAGGCCCTTTCTTCTCTCTTTGATGCGCTGCAAGCAGCGGATTTCAAGGGGCTGCCGCGGACCCCAGAGCCCCGGTCACTGTGAGGATCTGCCGCCGGGGTAGCAGTTCCCTGGGGGAGGAAACGGCTCATTCCAGGTCCTGTAGCGGCAGGAAGCTCGCCACCCGCTTGGAGCCTTTACACAAGCCGTCGTCGCCCCACAGTCCCAGGGACAGACGTCCGGGCAGGACCGGGCCACCCGGCCAGCCCATCGCTGCAGGGCTGAGCCCCAGGGACCAGTCTCTGCTCCTGGGGGCGCGGAATGGATTCCCTCCCGTAACCTAAGTGACCCCTGCCGCACTCGGGTCGCCTCCCCGCCCGGGATCTCCCGGCGTCTCCTCTCTGCTGCATCTCTGACTTGTGTGAGGGAGGGGTCTCTGCTTGGCTTCTGAGGGTGATTAGACGCAGCCGCCGGACATTCCACACACCCCCCAACTCAGTCACCTTAATCACATCTACAAAGCCGCTCTGGCCACATACGGTGACACCCTCAGGTTCCGGGGACTGGGGTGAGGACACATTTGGGGGCTACCCCGCTCACCACACAGGAGGGACGACAGACTGGAGCATCCGTGTGACCCCGTCAAGCTCTTCCCCATCCTCTGCCCCCCACCCCTGCCAAGCCACGTGGTTTACTGGACGTGGAGGGAAGGCCCGTGCCTCGTCGCTCAGGAGATCAGGGCCAGGTTAGGAGCATAAACACCTAACGTGTCTCCTCCGCACGTGGGAGAATTGTAAAGTTCCCGGCAGATGATTTGGATGCAGACTATGGGCCCACTGCCGCAGGCAGGTGTCAGCTCAGTGGTGGCGCTCTCTGCCAGTGAGGCTCCTGCTGTTTGGATGCCCCGCCGGCTCGTCTGGGGAGCTGCACCTCTCCTGCCTGGGCCCTGCGCCCCTCAGGGAGTCCCCGCACCCGCTGCGTCGCTGGGGGCCCCAGACCGCGGAGCCTCTTCAGGCTCTTGGGACAGATGCAAGCCACCCGAAAGAGGGAAGAAGAAAAGACGCTTGGCCCGCGGGGGTGGCCGCCCTCACTCTTTCTCTCTGCCGATGGGGAGGTGGGACAAAGGGCGGGTAGGGCAGGGACGTGGAGGTCCTCTCCTCCAGCAGGCATGCCCTGCGGTGATCCGGGGACCTGACTCGGCAGGGCCAGTGTGCAGGATGGAAGAAAGGAGGGCCGACCGTGAACGCAGCCCCAAGTCCAAGCCCCAAGTGTGGACATCGGGAGGCAAGGGAGCCTTGCCCTCGGCCCTGGAGCACCCTTCCTCTGAGGGTCAGACCCAGAGGCGGGGTCCAGGGAGTGCAGGGAAATGTAATAGGGGGACACCCCGGCCCTGGGTCTGGACGCTGACCAGGCCCGTGTTCACCGACCTCACGAGGCCGGGAACCACTTTGTTCCGTCTTTGCGCCTTGAGGGTGACACAGCTGGCCGCTTCCCCTCAGATTTACTCCCGGGCAGGTGGAGGTCGGGACGGCGTGCCAATCCCCGCTGGAGCTGAGTCCAGAGAGGGCGGCAGGTGCGTGCTCACTGAAGCAGCTGGGAGCACTTACCCGGGATTCTCCTCCGGGAGCTCCAGGAACTGCGAGCACCACGGGAGGGACAGGGGGGCAGCTGCAGGTGAGGATAGACTCGGGGTGTGGTGCAGGGGGAGGGCAGGGAGGGAGGAGGTGCCGCTCTGGGAGGCCGGAGGACCCTGGCCCAGAAGGTGCCCCCAGCAGGGTCAGGGAGCAGAGCGTGGCCCCTTGGTCGAGCGGGAGGCACCACGCCGACACGGCCCGCAGGCGGGCTCGCAAAGGGCTGGAACCGGGACGCCAGACGACCCAGGTCTTAGCTCTGGTGTCGCTGCTCCCCCTCCTTGGCCCACGAGTCCGGCGGGTAGTGCTGCTCTGGGAGTCAGGAGGAAGGGGAGCCAGCTGTGGGGCCCAGAGCCCCAAAGGTGCCGTCCGGATGCGCGTGTCTGCGTGTGTTTGGGGTGTTCTGTTTTTCAGGCCGCACAGAGCGGTGCTGTGCGCCGCCATGGCCAGGTTTCGGGTCCGACAGGGGGCGTTCTGCCCGCGGCTCTGCCCCCCAAGCCCGCTCCGGGCGCAGCTCCGGGCGCCCCAGCCCCGGCTGGCGGGAGTCCGGCCAGAGCCGCCGGCGGTCGCAAGCGCAGCCATTATCAGTTATTAAGCAGGTGTTCGATGAATTGGTCTTTTTATCGCAACGCAGATTCACGGTGCGATAGGCGATCCGTTTTTCAGTCTGGCGTCCCGCCGCTGATAAATTAACAGATGTCGATTGATTTTTTTTCCCTCCAGTCCCCTGTTTACACCTGACAGGCCGTACTTTATAGCTGAGCAGTTATTTGAAGTTATAAACATTATAATTAGCAATTTTTTAATTAGGCTGACAATTAACAGGAGATTTGCAAAGCTGCTAATTTGACATGTCCTACTCACTGTGGTGTTTATGTTAACCGCAACTTGAGTGAATTCAATTGAACAGAACCGTGGTGTCTGGGAAAAAATCAATCTCCGAAGAACCTTTTCTCCCCACTTGGCTGGAGCCTGGCAGCTCAGACAGAGAGGAGGAGTCGGGCAATGCCCCAGGGACAGCACGCGGTCCCACGTCATCAGCATCACCGCGCCGGGGGCGGGGCTCCGCCCGGGGGTCAGGTAGGTGCGTGGCTGCGGCCCATGCGGGGCACAGGGGCCGGGGGCTCCCCAGTCCTCATCACCAGAGCAGGCCGCAGGGAGCCAGAGACAGAGAGAGACGGGGTGGGGGACAGCCATAGAGAGAGACAGAGAGAGACAGAGCCAGAAAGAGAGAGAGACAGACAGAAAGAGAGAGAGACAGAAAGAGAGAGAGAGTGAAAGAGAGGGAGGGAGATGGAGAGAGGGCCAGAGAGAGAGACAGAGAGAGATAGACAGAAAGAAAGAAACACAGAGAGAGAGAAAGCCAGAGACAGAGAGAGTCAGAGAGAGATGGAGGGCCAGAGAGAGAGCCAGAGACAGTGAGAGATAAAGACAGAAAGAGAGAAAGACAGAGAGAGAGAGAAAGAGAGCCAGAGAAGAAGACAGAAAGAGACAGAGAGGGAGATAGAAACAGAGAGAGAGGAAAAGAGATGGAAAGAGAGAGAGAGAGCCAGAGAGAAACAGAGGGAGAGAGAGAGAGAGAGAGAAAGAAAGAGGGAGAGAGCCAGAGAAGGAGACAGAGAGAGACAGAGTGATCCAGAGAGAGTGACAGAGAGAAAGAGAGAGAGATGGAGACATGGAGAGAGACAGAGAGGGAGCCAGAGAGCAGGCAGGAGATACAAGCACACACGCACACCCAAGATGGCATCTCAGGCTTCCAGGGACTTCTGTGTCCCGGGGACGCCCCCAGACGAAGGCACTTCCGCTGATGTCTGTGTCTGGAATCCTGAAGCGCAGGGGACGCCGTGCCCAAGTCCCGGGAAGCCTCCTGAGACGTGCGAGTCGGTAACTGCTTCCGGCAAAGGAGGCGTCACCGGGGGCCAGATCGGGGACCTCTGTCCGGAAGGACGGTCACGGCGTCCCGTTTCTGTAATCTGTCGGAAGCTGAGGAGGAGGGGAGAAGGAATTGTCTGAGAATGTTCCGTGAGATGAACCCAAAGGGTACTTTTACTGTGGCCTGAAAAGAGGAAGAACTCTTGGACGTGGAGGAAGGGGTGTCTCAGACCCGCGGGCACCTCGCCTCCTCCCCAGGGCCGAGCCGCGCCGCCCGCGCAGTGAGGAAACCGTTAATTAAAGTCTGCAGCGCGACCAGAAGCGGCTCATTGAAGCTGGGAAATACCGTGGAGCTTTGATTAATAACAGCTCACTCCTTTCATATTTTCCGAAAGTCTAGATCTGAAGAAATTTGCCACCGAGAGAGACAGAATCAGAAGACCTCTTCCGCACGGCGCCGGGGACATGGGGCTTGGGGAGGGGACGCTCGTCAGGCAGGGGCCCGAGCTCGGCGGGCACCTCTGCCCAAACACGACAAAGCAACAAGTCACGGAACGCACTGCCTTGGGAAGGGGGGTTTCTGAGTTCTCCGTCCTACAGCGTCTGGCTTCTTCGCGACCTGTCCTTGCTCTGGTCCCTCCCGACACCTCCGCTTCTGGGAGCAGCAGCCACCCCGCCCCCTTCCCTCGCCCCCCCTGGAGAACAGCTTAAACAGGCAGCCGACAACCAAGGCCTCACTGTAAACTGTTACATCACCACAGCCAATCAGACACAGTGAGTGCAGGTGCCCGAGGAGACCGTGTTCGGGGGCGGAGCCAAGTTCAAGGCTCACATCTCGATCGGCACAGCAGACTCACAGACCTTAAGGACCCTGGGTTAAGCATCAAGGCTTTTTGTGAAATCAAGGATATGTCGTTCACAAGGGCACGCACTTCATTTTTTTAAATTTTTTTAATGTTAATCTGTTTTTGAGAGACAGAGAGACAGCACAAACAGGAGAGGGGCAGAGAGAGAAGGAGACACAGAATCCGAAGCAGCTCCAGGCTCTGAGCTGTCAGCACACAGCCCAACGTGGGGCTCGAACTCACGAGCGGTGAGATCATGACCTGAGCCAAAGTCCGACACTTAACCGACTGAGCCCCCCAGGCATCCCAAGGTGCACACTTTGTAACAGATGTTTGTGTGTCTGGGTACCATCCTCTCCTCCCTCCGTCTCTGTCTCTCACTGAATCCATGGCAGGTGACAGGTGATGGAGACAGTGAAGTCTGAAGGTCCCAGGATCTGAGGACGTCTGGGACCCTCAGATAAGCGGAAACTGTTCTGAACGTTCTATTAACTCAAAGAGAATCATTTTAAATTACCTTCCAGGATATTAATTGATACCCACATGGGTGATCATGTGCCTTAAAAAGTTGAGATCATTATATGTCTTCTCTTTAAAAAGGCAAGGAAGTTAAATAAAATGTCCCAGAAATATATTAATAAAAATGCTTCAAATTGATTATAGAACTTACTCTCAAGTTGGCCCATTTCAGTTACCTGGAAAAGTACATTCATACGTTATTTTATAGATGAAGTAGACAGACGAGACGCGCACCGAGTGTGAGGGATCCACACCTCGACTGGGGGGCTCGAGGCCTCTCCCAAAACCCCGCTGGTTCACAGGCTCCCATGTAGACCTCTTCCCCCGTGGAGAGCCGCTTGGACCCTCACAAGACCACGAAGGACCAGAGATCGCGCCGGAAGCACCCAGAGTGTCGGAGCCCAGCTCTGGTCTCGGGCGGGGTGACTCCCTGTGCTCCAGCTCGAAGCTTTCTGCTGTGCGAGGCCCTTTTCCTCCTGTGGCCTTGCGCGCCCTCTCCAGAGCTGATCAAGTGCACTGTGACCTGGAGAAGAGCACACGTGCCAGCAGGGGCCAGCGCAGCGCCCCTCTGTCTCCACGGCCAGAGCCCCGGGGCCGTTTTGCAATGGTTCCCTTAGAATAAATGGCCGATCGACAGCAAATTAGTTACCACTAAGTGTGCGTTGCCAGGTGTTTGCAGCTTACAGATTAAGGGCTCACCTGTCATGGGCCCGAGGAGCCTCACAGAGACGCCCCCGGGACATCTGAGAACAGCTCCATTCGGTGCTTCCTTCGGCCCAGAAGGTGGACAAGGGCCCCTGAAGGCCTGGGGCTTCCCAGGGGCCCCGGATTCTGAAGGGCTGTCCTGCTCCAGCTCTCTCTCTCGGGGCCATGATGGGCGCCCGAGCGGCCAGGCTGATGGTCACCAAGGTCCCCAGGAGCACCCCTAGGCCAGACCTGGGAGGAAAGCCACCGTCCGGATGTGCCCCGCTGGCCTGTGGACCCTTCCCGCCCGCCTGTGCCCCCGGGGTCCCGGCAGAGCTCTGAGCAGCCCTGAGCCCTCCCTGCTCTCCAGCCCCATCTCCGTCGCCGTGGGGAAGCGTCACTCATAACCAAATGGAGGACCAGGAAACACACTGTATCTGCCAGCGCCGTGACACACCCAGGGTGTCACAGCCGGTGGCTCACATGGACAGACAGGCTGGACCGAGGGGACTCGTGCAGCGAGGGAGAAGGGGGGGGCAGCAGTCTCTGAGCCGCAGGCTGGGCTGGCTCTGGCCGAGTGACTGTCCCTTGGCAGGCTCACTGTGAGTCGATGGCGCTGCCGTGGTCGCCCCGCTGCCCCACTAAGAGCAGCCCTTGTTCCCTGGGTGCTCAGGGCGTCAGGAGCAAACCGTATCGGGACACTTCCCTAGACAAAACGGGAGCCCTGCCCCCGTGGGACTTGAGCGATAAGCAGGACTAAGTGCGTGGAGGGCGTGTCAACGGGGGGCCCGGGGGGGGGGGTCAGGGGACGGGACGAGGGATTCAAGCGTGACGTGTGACAGGCGGCCCTGGGGGATGGCGAGGCCTCAGCAAGGACCGGAAGGAGGTGACAGCTGGCCCCAGGGAGTATGGGGAGGAGACGGGAGCAGAGGCTGCACACTGCGGGTCAGTGGGCTGCACAGAGTGGGAGACGGTGGGGCAGGGGTGTGGGGCGTGGACAGTCCACGCAGAGCCCTACAGGACACTGTGAGGCCGTGGCCCCTGTTCTGAGCAGCGCAGGGGCCCATGCAGGGTTCAGGCAGCAAATCATCTGACGGATTTCCAAAGGGTCAAGTTGGGGCTTGGACAAGGGGAGTGATGGGGTATGGGGACAGGTGGCCGCAGGGTAGTGAGGGACTTGGAGGGCACAGGTGCCCTTCGGGGAGGCTCTGGGCAGATTGGGAAGCAGGTGGAGGGTGGGGCACGAAGGGAGGAGGTGGTCAGGGAGCACCGAGGGGTAGGGAAGCCGGGGGAGGGACGAGCCGTCCTGGGTGGGGGTCTGGCAGGGCGTAGCAGGCGGGGGGAGCTGGCCAGGGTCCCAGAAGCAGACACCAGCTGGGGCTTTCCCACGCCAGGGTGTCAGGAGGGGAGAGACGGGGGGTTCCCGGGGGAGGCTGGGGGCTGAGGACCCCCCCCCCCGAGAAAAAGAGGGAGAAAATAAGAGAAGATGCGTAAATGGGCAAGACTGTGGGCGTCTGAGCCTCCGGACAGGAGCGGGCAGCCTCCCCTTCCCCGCTGCACCGCTCCTGCCAGGGTCAGCCTGGGCAACCCTCCTGCAGGTCACAGCCTTGGGCAAAGGACCCTGCTGGGGACATGCGTGGCAGGGGCTCCCAGCACCCAGTTACTGTGCTCGGGGCCTGATCACCGATTCCTTACCCACGTTGTCATGCGCCTCCTCTCCTGGACCTGATGCGGCTTCCGTGCCTGAGCTGAGCGATCAGGGGTGGCCCGGGGGTGTGTGGGGAGGGGGGGAGTGGGTTGGCAGGAGAGGTGGTGAAGTGCGACCAGCACCTGGGCAGAGCCGGGCACCGAGACTGCAGGCCTCTCCCAGAAGCCGTGTGCGGACAGTGCCGGCTACCGTGGCTCCGTCTCACCCCCGGAAGGCACAGGCGGCCGGCCCCGGGCGGCAGCGGGCTCTCGGAGGGCCGCCACCCTGGCTCGCTTCTTTGTCACCCTTGAGCATGAACGGGGCACTAAACGCAATTCTTGTTGACCAAGAACCAAATTAAAAACCCTCCCGGGGGCACCTGGGTGGCTCAGTCGGTTGAACATCTGACTCTTGATTTCGGCTCAGGTCATGATCTCTCAGTTTGGGAGGGCGAGCCCCGCGTCAGGCCCTTAGGTTTCAAAGGAAAAGGAAATGGATTCCTTATAATCAATTCAATCTATCAGGATTTACTGAGGCTTTTGTGTGCATGGCCTTGGACTGGTCCTGAAGTCAGAGAAATTCAGCAGTATCGTGTGGAGGACAAGCCCTGGCACATGGAGCCCGTGTCCCCAGAGCCAGCTCGCCTGGGCACACCCAAGTCAGATGGAGGTTCACCCCCCGGCAGAGACCCACCTCGGCCCCCCGCTGCGTGTCCCCTTGTCCCTGCCAGCACCCGCCAGCCACCGCGCCTCCCCACCACCTCCCCCGCCTGCCATGACGGGGCCCCCTGCATGGCCTGCTTCTCACTTCTCATCAGGGCTCAGCCTCTCACTTGGACCCGGCGACAGCTCCCGGCTCCAGATAGATTCCAAACAAGCAAGCAGTGTGTGACGAGTGACGAGACAAGGACTGTCACCCCCCGTCAGGGAGGACGGGACCCCGTCACCCGCAGGGTGGGGTAACATCTCCCGGGGACGTCGGTCTTGAACGCGGGTCAGAGCAAGCGAGGCGGGGAAGAGCCGTTCGTGCTGCACACACATCGTAGTCACACGTCACTGGGGTTGAGCGACTGGCTGCTGTGTGTCCGTCTTGTGCAGGACTGAAGTCAGAGGGGAAGCGAGGCAGGGGCTCCCCTGGAGGGAGAACAGGCGGTCGGGCTTAGCCACACCCAGTCCTTATCAAAACCACGTCATTAATCCCTCGTGGTGGTGACACTGTCCGGGGCCAGGGAGGCCAGCCTGGAAGGTTTGGTTTCATGAGGACTGAAAAGGTCCAGAGAGAAACAGAAGAGAGAGACGTGCTACCCCCAAGGGCAGAAGGAAAGACTGGGCAATGATATAATCACAACACTAACCCTGTCGGGTGAGGATTCCCGTAGACAGACGTTCCTTGTGCGGAAAGGATCAGTGACACCGCAGAACGAAGCTGGGTGTCTGTGGCTCGCTGGTCCTCCCTCGGGGGCACAGGTCAGCGGGGAAGAAGAGAACACAAACCGGAAAGGCCCGAGCCCTGGGCACAGAGTGGCCCCAACCACTGACGGTGACCCCCAGAGGAAGCCTGAGTGGCACACAGGGTGGGGACTCCATCCCTTCTGCTCACGGCCGCGTCCCCAGACGCCAGGCACACAGTCGGTGCTCGGGATGGTGACAGAGTATTCCGTGCTCTTCCGGAACATCAGGGAACCTGGGGACGGGCCAGAACGCACCCAAACCCGTCAGGGACAGGGCCCAGCCCGCCGCACGAGCTGCCGAGCCCACAACGGCGTGCCGTCGGGACTGTCCAGTCCCATTTAAATTCATTTTATTCCCGGTGTGTTTATTGTTAACTCTCCGCTTGTCGCCAACCTTGTGCTTTTTATCTTTACTTCTCTTGATTGTTTCTCAAGAACTGACATTTCCTACTGATCGTTTCCTAAGACAACATTTAGACGGAAGGATGAGACGGAGCGCTCCGTGTCCCCTGCTGAAGGCGGGTTCTCCCGGGGGGGGGGGCTGGGGTCCCTGTTCAGGAGGCCCCCCCGGGACAGCCAGAGGGCAGCACAGACCACGGCAGCCCCCACTTCTCTGTAGTGTGTATTTGTTTGTTTTATTTTAGTATTTTACTGCTGAGCTGAGGTATGACTGGCGTGTAAAAATGTTGCCTATATTTAATGCATACAGTCGGCGAGTCTGGGGTGAGCAAAACCTTCACCAGCACCAAGGCCGCGCACATGTCCATCACCTCGCAAGCTCCCCGCAGCCCTGTGACGATGCGGCGGTGGCCGCGGGGACAGTTCTCCCCTAAGAACACGTAACACAGGATCTGTCAGCCCAGTGCTGTGACCCAGGGTCACAAGCAGGACACCAGATCCCAAACTCGCTCATCTGACACCTGGAGGTTTGTGCCCTTGGACCAGTGCCTCCCCGTTTCCGGGGCCCCAGCCCCCCGCCGCCACTGGGGACTCTCTGCTTCCGCACACATGGCTGTTTTAGACTCCTCATAAGGGTGAGACTGAACACCCATTTCCTCTTTAGATCGCTGCACCCCGGGCCCAGTGAGCTCTGGACCACATGCCCACTTTGCTCCTAACGTTGTCACTCACTATGCAGAAAGTGGGGGTCTCTACTGTGGCAATAGTTACACTTTTTAAATGTTTCTTTATTTTTGAGAGAGAGAGAGCACGAGTCAGGGAGGGGCAGACGAAGAGGGAGACACAGAATCTGAAGCCACTCCAGGCTCCCAGCTGTCAGCACAGAGCCTGACGCAGGGCTTGAACTCATGAACCGTGAGATCATGACCTGAGCCGAAGTCAGACACTTCGCCGACGGAGCCCCCCAGGCGCCCCCGTCTACTGTGGCAGTAGTTACAAATGACAATGTCTGTCCATAGTTCTGTATGTTGGGAGACGTGCGTCTAGCCAACAAGGCGCGGCATCCCGATTTAGGAGAAGCAGCAGAGCCCACCCAGAGAAGCGGCTTTGTGGCCAGCCAGGGCAGCGGGCTGCGCCGACCCCTCTCCCTGCATCGCCCACGGCTGCGTGCGGGTCTCAGGGACCTGCCAGACAGGGGCCCGGGCGTCTCTGCAAGCGCTACACACCCCAGGCGAGGCTGGCACGGCTCCTGGAAGGACACGAGTCCTGAGCTGTGTGAGCACAGGGGGCTACTAATGGAGCCGTCAGACTCGCTCATTGGCTAATAGTTTAATTGGGCCCATCTGGAGGGGGCTGCGGAGACACTGTCACAGCTCCAGCGCTGGCAGAGAGGCGATTTGTCACCCTGTGGCCCCTGACTGCACAGCGGCACCCCAGAGCCGGGCACAGCCGAGCCGCCGGCTCCAGGTGCAGACGGCTGCACGTGTGCCACAGGTGTGCCATTCACCTTGACACCAAGGACAGACACGCAGCCCCCGGCAACCGTGAGACGGCGTCTTCCAGGGAGGCAGGCCTTCTGAAGGTCAGCCGGCTATTGTCCTGTCGGCCAGTCCTAACAGAGCGAGAAGCTGCCTCCCCACATGCACACACGGGCACACGTGCACACACTCGCACACGGGTACGCATGCACACGTGCGCACACACACAGGCACACATGCACCCTCACATACCCAGGCACCATGTGCTTGCACGCACACACACACGGGTATACACGCACACACACCCAGGTACACATGTACACACATACACACACGCACACGCGCACACAGGCACACACGCACACACTCACACCCAGGTACCATACGCGTGCGCACACACACACGGGTATATGCATGCACACTCCCATGGGTACACATGCACATGTGCACACTCACACCCAGGCGCACACGCACACGCACACATGGGCACACATGCACTCACACACAGGTATATATACACACGCACACACAGGTGCACATGGACTCACACATGGATGCACACACACAGATATACATGCACGTGTGCGCACGCACACACAGGTGCACATGCACACTCACACACAGGATTTCGGTGGCCGCACCTGTCAGCATTTGCTGGCGGCCTTCCCAGGAGGCGCCGCACGCCCTCAGCTGTGGAGCAGAGGCCCGGCCCCCGTGCGCCCTCCGGTGCAGGAGGCAGCAGGAGCCTGGAACGCCACACCCTGCAGAGTCTTTGATGACGGTCAGGCAGGGAGACGCCTGTGTGATTTAAGAGACTCGGGACCCAGCGGTGAGACCCGTGCGGGCCGAGAGCAGCGGTCTGCGCGCAGGCCAGCCCCCGAGTTCCGTGTGGGGGCCTGCGAAGTCCGCACAGCAAGACTCGGGGAGCCTGCGTTTTCACGTTGCGGTTTTCAGATCTGTTTCCGGTCTGCTGACCCGGCTGCCCCCTTATCCTTCTCCCCTTTGTGTCCGTTCGTTATCACAAGCCCTGAAGTGCTCAGCCCGTCTAGCACTCGCCCAGGTGCGGGGGTCCCGTGGCACACCCAGCGCTCTCTTCCGCCTTACGTGGCCTGGCCGGGGACGCGAGGGGCTTCCGCAGGCCCCGGGGCTTCTCCCCTCGCAGAAAACGCGCATCCGTGAGCCTGCAGGTCCCCTGCGTGGGGCGCTGTCCCCGACCAGGTGCCTCAGGGGCGGAGGCGGAGCAGGGCTGGGGTGGGGCGGGTGCACCCTCCGCATGAAACGGCAGCACCAGCAAATAAACTGTTCTGATCGCCCCCATGTTTGATCCTCAGAGTCTGCCGCTGTGTCCGCGGTCGTGAGAGGGCACAGCGCTGCCGGCACGGCCCAGCCCACGCGTGGGGAGGCCGGCCGCGCCCCTGCAGGCACTGATGGGCACCCCGTCTCCGCCAACACCGCCCCCACAGCCGCAGCCCCGCGCTCTCAGATACGGTCCTGGGCGGTTTGGGGACGAGCTGTGCAGCCCGCACATCCGGGAACTTCGCTACAACCTAAGAGGCTACCAGGCCCGTGTCGATACACCCCGTCCACAATAGTGCAGCGGGAACAGAGCGAATCAGTGGGTCAGTGAGCCAGAGCCCGGGGGAGGAGCCTGGGTGGGTGAGGGTGACGCCCCCACAGGGGAGGAGCCTGGGTAGAGGGTGACGCCCCATCGGGGAGCAGCCAGGGTAATCAGGGTGACGCCCCCATGGGGAAGAGCCAGGGTAGTGAGGGTCATGCCCCCACAGGGGAGGAGCCAGGGTAGTTGACTGTGACGTCCTAACAGGGAGGAGCCTGGGTAGTGAGGGTGACGCCCCCATGGAGGAGCAGCCAGGGTAGTGAGGGTGATGCCCCCATGGGGAAGAGCCAGGGTAGTGAGGGTGACGCCCCCATGGGGGAGCAGCCAGGGTAGTGAGGGTGATGCCCCAATGGCCAGGGGCGCTCATCCCTCCAAACCCCCAGGAGCAGTCGGACCCAAGTCACAGGATTATACCTCACAAAGTAATTAACAAATTAGAATTCCTTCAATGGGCCCGTATCTCGTGTAAACAATCTACAAGCCACAAAAATCCACATGAACAAAATATGGGGCACGTGACAGCTGCCAGGTAAGCGACGATCCCAGAGAAGGGAGACGCTCTTGTGGGCGAGAACGGCCGGGAAGACGGGTAAATGTGGTAAAGATGGGGGTGCGCACGGGGGACAGAAGAGGCTGTTCCGGTGCGTGTGGATGCCCAGTGTCGGAAAATCTGTAATCGGCACCGACTTATGATATGACCTTGAACCAAACACGTCACTGGGGGCGTTCCCAAGGCCATAAGAGAAAGTCATTTTCCTGACCTTTGTCCTTACAAGCACAGGAGGTTGACCCAGCTGCGTGTGAATGGGATGCTCGGGTCCACGTGATTCTGTTTAAATCTGAGATCTGGGTCCACGACTTCTTATTGCCTGTGTATCTGGAGCCCTCTGGGCTTGGTCTGAGCATCTGTCTTGTTGAGAACTGCCCCAGGTACCGCCTGTGACAACATCCTTACGCAGTGCGATGCCACCAGGCGGGCACACGCCACCGTGGGGCCAAGGTGCTACCTCTACGGCCCGGTGGCTACAAGATGCTTTTAGCACGGACGGCGCATAAAAAGCACTCAGTAACTGGTGGTCCCTTTTACCTCTGAGATGCGGGTGTCACCATTACTAGATCTTATTTGTCATCGTGACTCTAGGTGTAGCTTCTGCATATGTGTGTAAAACGGAAGGAACTTGACCAGCATCAGAGGCTGGCTGTGAGCAGATGTCCCCATGGGGGCCACGCCCTCTAGTTGAAGATGGACCCGGACTCAGTCTTGGCCACGGATTTGTTTTCTATTAATGGATCAGGGAGGGAGGACACAGCAGTGATTTTAAGCAAAATGTGTTTGTTTTGTAAAACAAGTATGAGAAAAAGCCAAACAAATATTTCCTCGAAAAATACACTTTTGAAACAAACTGTTCCTGGACTCCTAGCGTGTCCCTAGGCCAGTCTGAACGACTTCGGTTCACGCAGCATCCCCGGGGGCTGCTGGAAGAGGCGTCTAGAAACGGCATGCACAACCCGCCCTCATCCCCGAGGGTCCAGCGGAAGAAAGCCGCTTTGTGCCTGGTCTTGTGAGAGAGGGTTGGAGATGAACCCTTCTTTGAAGCAGGTGCTGCTGAGGAAGACGAATGACTTCCGGAGCAAAGGGTGCGGGGCAGACCGGGGTCAGCCTCCCGTCCTAATCGGCACGAACTCAGAAGGCCGGAGGAGTGTCACACATCCTTAAAAAAAAAAAGGAAGAAGGAAGCAGAAGCTTTTGAAAACTGGAAAAAGTATTTGTTTCCAAGCTTTCCGCTAACAAGGCTGTGTGTCTTTAAGCACCAGTTTCCCTAAATTGCTCCTCCTGGAGAAGACATGTACACACGCCCTTAGAACTTTCTGCATCAGCTTAATGGTGTCTCAGGCTCCTAAATTAGGACTTCCCGTTCTGACGCACCCAGGTAACAGCACGAAAGGGCTCTCTTTGTTCACACAGGACCAGCAGCACCAGCCAAGTGGCTTCTGCCATCTCACCCTGTTTTTCTGCAAAGTGTGCACGACACCTTTCTTTCTTTCAAGTGTTTATGAAATAGGCATCAAAATGGAAAAGCTACCACTGTTCATTTATCTCGGCGAGGGGCTCTACAGTTATTCATCTTTTCTAATTATGCCTCAAAAGGAACATGAAGCTGCAATAAATATCATTAGCAGTGGCCGCGGACATCACGGGCACGCTGATGGTAATGGGCATGCGGTTTTCTCCTCCCCAGACGCGCGGGCCTCCCGCGTTCCTGGCCCTGCATGGCTGCCCCGGTGCAGCCCCTGCTGGTTCGGCCCGAGGGCAGCGGCGAGACGGGCAGTCACCCCTGCACACGTCTGTAGCGCCCACGCAAGCCCACAGCTCTCCAAAGTGTACAGCACGTACCCCCCGCACATGCATCACAGCAGGGAGGGGAAGGTGGGGCGCCGGCAGATGGCAAGCCAGCAGGGAGTCAGAAATGGACCGAGCTGTTGAGTGAGAAGCGTTTGCTGAGGTCCAGTGCCCTCGATTCCAGATTCCAGAGTGCCGCTCCCCGTGGGACTGGAGATCCGGGCTCCCTGCCTGCACGTGGGCTCAGACGCAGGGTCTCCGGGGCCTCGATACCAGCAGGGAGAGTCCTCCGGGCCGTCAAACCCAGCCCCCCACTTCCAGCCTGGAGGGCAACCCCGTCTCCCAGCACTGATTAGCACCCAGAGCCCTAGAGGACTTTTCTTTCGATGTCTATCTCCTTCCTTCTTGCACAACAAGGCTAACGTCCACTCTTTCTGGATGCACATGATGCACCAACATGAGTGGGGGACACCAGAGTCAAGCACAGCCCCTCAGGCCCAGTGCAGCCTTAGCCGCACGGAGGCCTGGCGGCTCGGGCAGCACACGTGCTGGTGTGCAATGAGGGGCAGCAGGAAAGAGCTGATCCAGGTGAGGCTGGAATGCAGGACCCGTGGTTGGCAGAGAATTTAGGCCATGTCACTAAATGTGGATCTGTTCTACAGGACAGCCTGTCTCATCTGAACCACGTCAGCACAGAGGTCACTTCCGCTGGGTGTGACCTCCCTGCGTGAGGTTGGGGGCCGGGGCGGGAAGTCCCCTCGAGGTCCTTCCTGACGCTCCTCATGCTTGTAATCATGTGTCTGTCGTCTGTCGTTCCCGCTGGGGGGAGGGAGGGAGTCCCCTCCTGCTGCACAGGATGTGGGCTGGCGTGGCAGCCTCTGTGAGCCAATGAACCTGGTGGATGGAAGACAGGGAGTGGAAACAGGTGTTTCAGGGAAGGGAAGAGATGGCAGCCTGGTGTTGGGCATTGCAGCGGATGACGGGCAGGGGGTGTTAGCCGCATGACACTGATAGAGTGGAGAGTGAGCCACAGGGAGCCCGGGACAGGCGAGCGGCTGGAAGACCCCCCCAAGAGCTGAACCAGAAGTCACAGAGTCTACAGCAGGTCTTTCCACTGGTTAAAAGCACATGCGCACAAATCCCTGGTGTGAGTCTTACTTTGGTTTGAGAGGTCGGGAAGCTGCCGTGCCCCGGCTTGGTCTTCGGGTGTATGTATCTTCTTAGTCTTTCAAGGACGCAGGTGTGAGGCTTTTGTCTGGAAGGTGACAACATGGGTGTCCTCCACAACCTGTTGTCACCCAGTGGCATTGATGGGGGGCAGTGGGAGGTCCCCTGGCCGAGGCCTCTCCAGGGTCTGCAGGTCTGTGTGAATCTCCTCCTACCCTGAGTGCGTCCGATCTCTCGGTGAGGGCATCCTCAAACACTCTGTTGGTTCAGCCCCTCCTGAAACTCTAGCACCAACCCTGTGAGCTGAGCCACAAGCAGACCTAGGGGAGGGATGGTTGGTTTACACTGAGTGGGTCCCCTACCACCCCTTCCTCAGCTCCTGCAGACCCCACTTTTCTGGAGCAAATTTCCCCCATGTTGGGATTTTTCCCAAATAGCTGATTTTTATGCATCCAGTAACCACGTGAAGATCCTACATGACCAGGAACTGGAATCCTACACTGTGCCTCCATCTTCTGTGGGCCTGTTTGCATAAACATCACACGCAGTTCTGAAAATGCACTTGGAGAGTCTCTGGGCACCCTCTCATGTCCGATGCTTGAACGTCAACATGAGACGGAAATCCCAAACCTCAAAAAGACAAATGGGACGCCAAAGCCACCTCTGCTTGATCCAAAAAGTCATTTCAAAGGCTCCCCGCCCCTTGTGAACGTGCGAGGCCGTCCTGCGCAGGGACCGTGCTGTCCTTCCCGTGCAGGCGAGGACAGCCCCATGCACAGCAGTGCTGTCACTGGCTGTCCGCTCCCGGCTGGCGTCCGGCAGGACAAGACAAAGCTCTTGTGACAGCAGCTGGAGCAGCCCCACGTTTCCCTGTCACTGCCTATGATAACCCGTGTCACTGCCAGCGTGTGCTCACTTTGCTTTTCCAAGGAAAAGCTCGAGCTCGGCTGCTCCTTTGTCCTTCTTCTTCCCACCGCTCCCCCACCGGAGCCACGATGGCCAAGTGAGGTGATAGATGTAGGCAGCTAAAAATAGTTTGTTTTGCATGTAACATACAAGCAAGTGAATAATTTTCTTCTGTAAGCAAGATGCCCGGGGACAGGGGGAGCTTGGTGGCTGTGGCAGCCAGGGGACATTGATGGAGTGCTGCTCCCAGCGCAGTAAATCAGCAGCCACGTGGCTTGGCACCGTCGCACACGCTGCTGCAGCCCGCAGGAAGAAAATATCAAAGCCCCGGAGAAATACTTCCTGCATTTAAAAATTGTGCTTGAGCTCTTTGTGGTTGGCGCAGGGAGTCGATCATTTATCCTTAGCCTGTGTAAATGGCATAATGGATGCTGCGGCTGCCTGTGTTAGCTGGTCCCACCCCCAACTTTCAGGTAACCTGGAGTCCTGTTGGTGCCCCCTGCGCCCAGGGGAGCAGGGACTGGCGGGTGCGTAATGAAGCCTGGGCAAAGTTCAGGAGGGTGCCTTTCCCACCCAGGGCAGCACCCAGCCCGTCACGGGGAAGTTTTTGGGCACCTCCTTTCTGCCCCGCTCTGGCTCCCAATCCTTCTCGGAATCAGGCTCCGAGGCGTGAGGTTGGGTCTCTGCAGAGTTAGCCAGAGCGCCTCTTCTCAGCAGAAATGGTAGGACAGGAGAGGAGATGGGGCCGCGTGAGCTGTCCGTGGTGCTGATGCCCTTGGAGGCAGCCCCGGCACGTACATACCTCCTGGTGTCCCCTCCTCTCCTGGAGCTCACGGACTCCTCCTCTGCCTCCCATGAGGAGCAGGCACTGGGTTTTGGAAATAAAATCACTATGTAATCAATGACCCGCCTCCTGGTGACCCGACCCAGTTCTCTGGTCTAGGAGAATCTACAGAATTCAGCATAAGACAGTTGTGGTGAGTGAGTGAGGGTGAGGAGGGTCACTAACCTTCGATCCCACATGGTCAGGTTTATATGCAAAGACTTTATATCAAAAAACAAAGAGTTCAGTATCTCCACTTAAAAAATCATTAATCGCACAGGTGCCTGTATGGCTCAGTCAGTTAAGTGTCGGACTCTTGATCTCGGCTCAGGTCAGGATCTCATGGTTCGTGAGTTTAAGCCCCGATCGAGCTCTGCACTAATGTTGCAGAGCCTGCTTGGGATTCTGTCTCTACTTCTCTGTGACCCTCCCCTGCTTGTGCTCTCTCCTTGTTTCTCAAAATGAATAAACTTTAAAAAGATTTTAAAATCGTTAATGTGCTACATGCAGGACTGCTTTATGCTCTATTTTTTGCTTCATTGTAGGGAACGTCTTACTTTAGGTCTACACATTAGGTGAAGCAGATGTGTTAGAGTTTATTAGAGCTGAGTTTTAAATTCCAGGCCCGTGACCTCAGTTTCCTCATCCGTACAGTGGGAAGAGTTCCTGTGCCCTTGTTAATTTGGACGGTTGCCTCTTAGCACTGGGATTGCACACGGTGGTGATCAGTCAATGCTGACGTTGTTAACTGAGTACGTGAAGGACCAAGCAGGATGACATTTTCCTGGACTCAGAGGAAGTCCCCCAGAGTGTCCCCAAGGCTCCCGGCCAAGAGACTGGGGTGTGCGCGTGCAGGAGTGTGTGTGTGTTCATGGGGGACGCTCTTGTGCTAATCTGATATTTTGAAAACTCCAAAGTCGACTGTACTTATTGGTGGTGGGCCAGCTCTAATCGATGTGTTTTCCCTTAATTTTGTTTTTGTTCTGATCCAGTCATCTGGTTGGCAACAATATAAGACTTGAGAAATGAGAACTGAGGAATGCTTATTTATAATAAATAAATATTTAAACAAATTTGCCAAAATGTGCATGTGGCTCCCTTTAGCTGGTGATGGTTTTACCAGTATTTAACTCACGCCACACAGACAGGGACACTGGGAGGGCCTGCATTCCTTCTCAAAGGCCAGGTCATTGGCTTCAAGGATATTCAGTTGACAGATACAAGCTGATCCTTGATGCCACAGTGATCGCTCAGCACCTGCCCTGTACCAAGACGGCTTTGAGTGTCTTTGAAAGAATACGGACAACGTCTCTGTCCTTTGTGAGTTTATGATCTCGTGCAAGTTCTGACTTCGATTTCTGAGCTTTAGGACCAAATTATCAAAAAGATGTCATTAACGACAAAGAAATGGGGGAAAAGATTTTCTGGTCTAAAAAAATCAGGAACAAATCATAATGACTGTCAAATTTGCACAAATGAGGTGAAGTATATAATGATACATAACCATTTGAAGCAGATTTTTAAAACATTTATAGAGAAATCGCTTTAGCAGGCTGATTGGGGATGCAGAAGGAGGCAGGAGGGCCCTTGGCTGCTAATTAGCAGGAGCTCAGAGGCATCTGGGCCAGATCTGTCCTGGGCGGTGCTTTCAAAACAAAGATGTGAGGAACAGTGAAACTGCCCCGTCCGAGCTGACGAATGTGCCACAGCCTGCTTTTACCTGTGATTTTCACTTTGAAAGACAATAACTCCTATGTTCGAGAAAGAAATTACAGGCTTCTCTTTCCTTAAAAAAAAAAAAAGACTGTGGCTTAACCAACCGTCTGTGGGGTCCACACCACTGGGTTCTAGGACATTCCAATAAGCAGTGGACTGTTACCCCCGGGTTGCAGGCGGGGGCCAGACATGAACAAACCCGCATCGCAGCGTCGCTCTGACTGAAGCTCACTGGCTCTTGCAGCGCCTTTGGAGACCTCTCGTTCCTTGGCAGGACCTCACTCAGCGCCGGGTTTAGATTCAGGTGCCCTGAGACTTGTTTTAATCGAATTATTTTATATCAGGTGACAAATAATATCACGAGTGCCCACATTGGTGACTCGTGGCTTCCACATTAATGACAGGCATCTTTTTCTTTGAACAGTTTTTGTGGTTTATTGAAACTTTTCTGAATTTAGCTGATTCTTACCTCCCAGCAAGAACATCTAGGAGTGAGGAGAGAGACAATTATTTTTTCCCCTAGAAGCTAAACTTTCTCTGAGTTCACAGCACCCCTTACCTATGACTGGGAATAAATCTCAGGATCTTGCTATTTTTGCGGGGTGGAGATGGCAGCGTGAGTTGTTGGCTGCGCTGTCTCATTTGGAAGTCCCTTCTTACACTCTTCACTTTCTATTACTAAACCTTACTCCCCACCATTAGTCTCCTTGTAAAAAGTAATTTTTCTCACTGATGTATTCTTCCCCTGACACACAAAAGCAGAAAGCGTGTCGTGTCTCAGCTCAGTGCTGTTTCCGAGACGTCCCGTAAAAGTATCTGTTGACTGCAAGCACGCGTGTGTGCGAAGCCACAGATAATACACACGGTACAGACGCCGCAGCGGCCACGCAGCCTGGTGAGTCTCCAGCCAACGGCTGCGCTCACCTCTCACAGCCCGTTACTGCAGACAGCCCGGGTCAGCGTCCACACGGGGTTCAGGGCAGCGCGCTTGCTACTGCTTCTCCCTCAGTTCTGGTTCCTCATGATTCAAGTCAAAATGTTAATGGGCCACCTGAGCCCCTGCCGTGATGGACTGCGAGGTCTGATGCCTGCCTTTAACCTTTACCAAAAGGCAGAGGGGCGGGCCCCTGCTCATCTGGCCCCTTTCAGCCGTCTGCTTGCAGTCTCACGGTGATTATCACACTGAAGGGGAAGTAATCCCCGCGCCCCATCCAGCTCTTCCCCCTTAAAACGTGAGCCCTCAGGAGAAAGCTTACATTTAATCCTGTCCCTCTGAGGAGTTAGACCATGACCATCAAACCTAAAATTCAAGACAGTTAAGCTGAATTTCTGCAGAACAATTTCCAACAAACTGCCTACAGACAAAATAGGTTTCCTTGGGAGAAACAGGAAAGGCCCCTTGGAGGTGGTGAGTTCCCCATCGCTGGAGATATGTAAGCATACCTAACATGCCCCTGGCCCAATGGCATCCGAGCATTAGTGAACAGTGGGGTGAGATGTTCTTCTGACCCTGCTAAACAGGGGGCCCTCTGGGGTCCGAGGTTCACTAGGAAGAGTCTGCCTCGAAGGCCACCCTGTTGCAAGGGCAAATCTGAGGATCTGACCCTGCCTCTGGGGTCTCCTAATGTTCCATAATCTGGGGCGTTGGCAGCAGTCAGGTGTGGCACCCAGAGCGCTCTCTTTTCCAGTGTAGGATGAATATTTCCCCGCATTGATGATCATTGATCGTCGGTGAGAAATGCTTAGTCCAGGGACCAGGGAGGCAAACAGGAAGAAAAAACACCGAGAAAAAAGTACCAGCTCAGCCCAAGGCTCACGGCATCTGCCAGGACTGCCCACGGCATGGGCACGGCTTCTCCAGCCACAGCACCCACAGCACTGGCTCTGAGCTGTGCCGGCCGGCCAGCCCCAGGGAACGGCGCTCGGGGGCAGAGGGAAGGGAGACCACACTGTCCACGGGGTCATGGCTCCTCCCATTCTTCTAGAACTTTCTGACACTGCTGGATGCACTTTTAATATTGTTGCTACCCCATCTTCAAAAAGCCTTGACTGTAATGAAGGATAATTGACCCAATTCTCCCAAACAGAAATTCACTGAGACGGCTCCTTCCCGTGTGGCAAACTGCGTGACTGTGCACAAGTCAGTGACGTTCCTCAGTTTAAAAAGGGGAGATGGGGACCCATTGTCACCTGCAAGGTGGGTACAGGGCTCAGAAACACCGGAACGCCAAGCGACTGCGTGAAGCACATAGAAGTTGCTGGTAGCTCATCTTTGGCTCCGAGCCGGTCTGACTGCTTTGCCTTATAGTCACTGAGCCAACAGAGTAGCTGGGCTCCCAGCTCTGGAAGTTTCCGGGAGAACTGGCTGGACCAGGAGCCACTGTGCATTAGATGTGTGACCTCGGTCACTGACCCAGGAGCTGATGGTGGTAAAGTGATCCGCGGCCTCCCGGGGCTGTAAGACGCTGTATTGCACCTGGGGCATAAAGAACCATGTTCCCCAGAGTCAACCTTGAGAAACGGCAGCTGCAAACATGATTCCTTCACTATAATTGGCCTGGAAAAAAATACTAATGACGCAGAACAATAGACTGAGCTCTATAAGGTCTCAATTGACTAAAACTGTTTAAGAAAGCATGCCGTGAGCAATATTCATTATAGCTTTTATAAATGCCATTTTTATATTAATGCTAAAAGATTTATTTGACATCAAGTTGCTCAAATATATGTACTTTTGGCATTTAAATTAACTTCTTGTCCCAAACTCTAAATGGGGAAATATGTCACCTTTTCTCAAACAATCAAGGCTCATTGTTAATTCAAAAGTTAATGACATTTCAAGGCTATTTCCATATATTGAAGTGTAATATCTACATCTGTCTCCCGTCTCTCCCAGGATGATTAAAAGTTGTTTCATTCTTATTGGAGGTTGAACCTGACAGGGTAATTCAAGAAATACCATGGCCGCCCATGGAAGTGAGAAAGGAAACCTCACCGCTGCACAGGCTCCCTCCGGGCTAAGAACAACTCTAGGGTCACCTTTATCCACGGGTGGAAAGAGCTCCTGTCTCCCTGCTCGTCATGCAGAAATAGTTGCTACTTTTTGTTCAAAGCCAGACACATACGTTTGCCATTTTAACTTCTGTGTTTCCGTCTGGCGACAGATCCAAAGTCTCCCGAGAAGCAGTCAAAGTGCGTCAGGAGGCGTCCCTGGCCGGCAAGCGTCTTGCTTTGCTGGAGAGGCAGACATCCTCTGACGCACCGGCTTAGCAAGGGGCAAATCCCTGAGAGAAGTTGTTAGCACATCATCGTGGGAAAATGTGATGCGGGACCGACACCAAGATCATGCCCACGTCCTCCGGGCGGGATGCCAATCCCACCGGAAGGCCGTCCTGACAGAGGACGTGAGGTTGGCGCGTGGTGACGTTACCCCTACGTTCTGCGGTGGGCTCTGCTTCCCTCTGTAGTGTCGGGGAGATAAGTCAGTTTATGTAAATACTTGAAAACTTGAAAGCTCTACATCGAGTGTGATTACTTGACAAAACCTCTTCGCCGTATACCCAAGAGAAGTGCGGGTTTGCTGTCTCAGGAGCAGACGGGCCTCACCGGGCGGGCACTGTCCTCGGGGACCCAGGCCAGGCAGCCATGTGCGGCCACAGCTCTGGTCCGGGACAGGCGCACCCCCCA
>PJEM01011242.1:40676-55926 GCA_004023845.1 Helogale parvula
GTACCCCACACTGTAACCCTAGAGCACAGAGCAGCCCTCCTTGGTCTGGTTTCTTCACCAAGACATGCCCCCCCCCCCCGGGGCCCAGATCCAAGTCCCTGGAAGCTGGTCCCTGGTGGCCCCGCCCTCAGCCACCTCACCCACTCCTGACGGGCCATTCGGTCTGGATTTTATACTGACCACCTCGTCCCAGTTACTCACAGACAAGGGGCCCTCAGACGAGGGCAGAGGGAGGACTCAGCCTCAGGGAACCGCTCCACCAAGCACCTGAGTGAAGTCCGTAAACTGCGCTGCCTTAGGCCAGACCACATTCTGCATCACAGAAAACAGGCTCAGAAAACGACTCTCGGGATTCAGATCTTGGGACCCACCATTAATTCTGAGTAATTTATGAGGGCATTTTGCCCACTCTGAGCAGGTACAGATGGCTTCAAATTTTTCCAGAGAGCTCAAAAAAATTGTCAACGTTGGGAGTAAAGTGCTAGAAACCTCTCTCCAATTGTATCTTTTTTAAATTTTTATTGAGGTATGCGTTATTTTAACTGGGCACTCGCCTCTCCTTGGAAACAGATAGCCTGGTGTCACCTGGCATTTACCTTTAGATCCTTTATTCTGAGTCAAGAGAAATCTCAAGCACTTAGAAAAGCTGGCTTCTCTTCATAGTTTATTTCCTTTTAAAGTACTTTGTTACCTTTCCAGGCTCTGAAGATGAAATTAGAAGCCATTTTGTTCCTGCATCCTGGTAATGAATAATTATGCTGTCAGGCGGCACCTAGCTATTAATTACATGACTGCCTTTTTATTTCAAGGAGTTATTTAATAATTTTTTTAATAAAGAGTTACATATGTCAGTCTCTTAAAAACATATCAATCAATGTTATTTTCCAAGGTGGAGAATTGTCATAACCTCATGAGGATTTGCTCAGTCTGTGATTAGACTCCCCCCGGTGTGCGCCTCGCCACGCCGAGAACCGTCAGCCCCGTCCGGCAAGCCGGCGGTCCCCGGACTGCCCTCGCCCGCACCCTTGGACAGGAGGGCAGGACGGCACGGGCACCTGTGTGATTGGTGGGATTCCAATCACCTGTTGAGAGGCCACACTGCAGAAAGGCACCATCAGAAATGGTGGGGAGAACCCGAAATAGTCTTTGATGGTGAAAAACGCAGGCTGTCTGGGTTCTTACCCTGAGTCCGTGTTTGACTAGCTGAGCTGCCGCAGGCAGATCGTTTTCCGGGCTTCCCGTCGTGAGCATCAGGCACTGGACATGAGCCCGCCCCGGCACTCGGAGGGGCGGATGCCACACCGGGCTTCGCAAATAGAGGCTCGTTGCTGGAATGAGCCTCTGCCCTCACGCTGGGCACTCTTAAGGGCAAAAGGAGCTTAGTCCTGGCTCGCACTTGGCGGTGGACGCCCACTCCACTGCGGAAGACACGAAATCCATACGCACGGCGGGAAGTCGGACCTAAAATTGCTTATTCGTTAACGACAGAGCAGGTAATGAGGGTGAAACAGGTTCCAGGGAGAAGTCGCTCACTGTGCACGCACACTGCACGCAGGGCAGCCTGCGGGGGGACCGGGTTTGGTGCCAAGAATGGGATTCCTCGGTTAGTAACAGAAACACAGGCTCAGGTGGGCTACGTGAAATCTGGCTCTGTAGCAAAAACGTTCCCAAAATATCGCTGTTGATATTCTTGCTTGCATGAAGTAGAGTGAGTGGAACTGGAGGGGTAGAACACAGCCCACAGAGACTGCAGTTTATGTGTGGCAGGGTTGCTGGGATATCATTTACATGCTGATTATTTTAGGAAATGTATTGTGTGGAAACAGCCATCGCCACCCAGTTGTAGGTCATTGCCGACCCAGGAAGCTCCTTCATGCCCACTCAAGGGAACCCCACCCCCGCCCTCAGCCCTACACAGCCCCTAATCCACTTTCCGTCCATATTTCCTCTCTGGACATCTTGTGTGAACAGAACGAGGCGCCATGCGGGGTCCTAACGGCTTTCCTGCAGCCTGCGTTTGAGGCTCAGCACATATCAGAAGTTCACCCCTTCCAGTAGCCAAAGGGTGTTTCGTGGTACCCATTTACCACCTCCGGCGGGGTTGACGGACATTCGTGTTGACTCCCGCTCTTGTCTGTAATGAACAATACCTCTGCGGACGCTCCCTTTCATGTCTCCGTACGGCCATGTGCTTTCATCTCCCTGGGCAGACTCCTAGGTGTGGAATTACTGTGCTCTGTGGCAAGAAGGCGTTTACCTATTTCAGAGCCTACCAAACCATTTTGCAAAGTAGCTGTCCATTTTTAGATTCCCAGCTGCAGTATGTGAGGATTCCAGCATCTCCACATTCTAGCGGTTGGTGTCTTTTGTCTTTTTAATCAGAGTCATTCTACTGGGAACGTAGTTCTATCTTACTATGGTTTTATTTGCATTTCCCTAATGACTAATGACATTAAGCATCTTTTCATATTCTTATCTGCTTTCTGTATGTCATCTTTGGTGGAATCACTACGCAAAATTTTACTGATTTTTTATTGGATTTTTGTCTTCTCATTATTGAGTTGTAAGATTATTTATGTATCCTGGATAAAATCCCTTATCAAATATGATATGAAATACCAAAATGTTTCCTCCCAGTTTGAAGCTTATCTTTTCATTTGCTTATTGGTGTTTTTGAAGCTTGAAAGTTTCAAATTTTAACAAAGTCTAATTTTAAGATTTTCCTTTTAAGGACAGTGCTTTTGTGTTGTGTCTAAGAAGTATTTGCCAAGTTCAAACTAATGAAGCTTTTCTACTATGTTTTAATAGTTTTCAACTACTAGTTTTTTTTTATTTTTAGCTATTATCTTTAGGTCTATGATCCATCTTGAGTTGATATTTGTGTGTGGTGTGAGGTAAGGATCTCAGTACATTTCTTCGCATGTAATCCTATGACTGTCCCAGAGGCGTTTGTTGAAAACACCATCCCTTCTCTATGGAATTATCTTGGCACATTTGTAGAAATTAGTTTCCCATAAATGTAAGTATTTATTCCTGAACACTTAATACTGTTAAATTCATCTAGATTACTGCACCTCTACAATCAGCTTGAAATCAGTTAGTGTAAAATTTCCAACTTTGTTCTTATTTTGCAAAATTGTTTTCACTGTTAATCCTTTGCATTTCCATATACATTTTAGAATCAGCTTGTCATTTTCTACAAAAAAAAAAGTGTTCTGGGATTTGAGAGGGATTGCACTGAATCCATGGATAAATTTGGGAAGAATTGCTATTTTGACATTATTGAGTCTTTTAATCCACAAGCATAAAATAGCTCTTTATTTACTTAGATCTCCTTTCTTTTCTCTTAGAAGTGTTCTGTAGCTTCTAGTATGCAAGTCTTGCCCTCCTTGTGTTAAATAGATTCCTAATTTTTTATTTGTGTTGCTCTTATAAACAAAGAGTGTTATGGCCATATAAAAACACAACTGATGTGCCTATATTAACCTTGTGTCCTATAATCTTGCTAAAATCACTTATTAGTTCTAGTATTTTTTCCCTATCAATTCCATTCGTTTTTCTACATAGACAATACTGCCATTTGCAAATAAACAGGTATTTTTATGTTTATTTATTTATTTATTTATTTTGGAGAGAGAGAGAGCACAGGTAGGGGAGGGGCAGAGAGAGAGAGAGGAAGACACAGCATCTGAAGCAGGTTCCAGACTCTGAAATGTTAGCACAGAGCCTAATGCTGGGTTTGAACCCACAAACCGTGAGATCGTGACCTGAGTAGAAGTCAGATGCTCAACTGACGAGCCACCCAGGTGCCCCAAACAGTTTTACTTCTTTCTTTCCATGTGGATACCTTGATTTATTGATTGATTGGTTAGTTTGGTTGCTGTTTGTTTCTTTGTGCTTGTCACACTAACTAGAACCAGCAATATAATGTTGAATATAGTGTGAAAGTGGACACCCCTTCCTTGTTCTTGCCCTCATGGGGAAGCATTCAATCATTCATGACAAACAATGACATTAGATGTGGGTTTCATATGTGCTCTTTTTCAAATTGACAAAGCTCTGTTCTACTCATAGTCGCTGAGAGATTTTTCTCATGAATGGGTGTTGGATTTTGCCAGACTTTTTTCTATATTTATTGTGATAATCAACTGTCGACCTTGATTTGGTTAATATGGTGCATCATATTAGTTGGTTTTCAGATTTTAAGCCAATTTTGCATTTCAAGCATAAATATCACCTGGGTTTGATATGGAGCCTCGTTATATGCTGCAGGATTCAGCCTGACGATATTTTATTTATACTTTTACATCCATAATCACGGGAGATGTCGTCCTATCGCTTTCTTTTTTGTCATAGCTCTGTGCTTGATGTCAGGAAACATTCAAACTATTGAATGTAGTAATAGTTGCTTCTTCCTCCTTGATTTTCTGAAAGTCTTTGTGGAAAATGACTACTATTTGTTCTTTAAATATGTAATGGATCCACCAGTGATACCATCTGAACCTAGGCTTTTCTTTGTGGAAAGATATTTTTAATGATCAGCTTAATTTTGTTGCTTGTTTCAGGTTTATTCACAACTTCTTTTCCTTGTTTAATCACTTTTGGAAACTCATGCGTTTAGAAGAATTACTCCATTTCATCTAAACTGTATCATTTTCAGTGACAAAGATGTTCATAACATTCCCTTGTGATCTTCTTAATTTCTATATATTGGTGTTAATGTCCCTTCTTTCATTCCTGATTTCAGTAATTTGTAGATTGCCTTTTTTTTTGCCTTGATCAATCTATCTAAAGAAGTGTCAATATTGTTTGATTTTTGTTCATTTTCTATTCCGCTGATTCCTGCTCTAATCTTTATTCTGTCTGACTTTATGATGCTCTGCCTCTTCTATTTTTTTTAGGTGGAAGTTTGGCTTCTGATTTGAAAACGCTCTTCTTTTCTGATACAGGTGTTTAAAACTATCAATTGCCCTCTAAGTACTGTATAGCTGCATTCCACATATTTTAATATGTGATACTTTTGCTTTCATTCACTTCAAAATATTTTCTAATTTCCCTTGTAATTTTTTCATTGATCCATAGGTTACTCCAAAGTGCATTGTTTGATTTCTAATTATTTGGGGATTCCCCAGATTTCTTTCTCTTGCTGATTTCTATTCTATTGTGGTCAGAGAACATACTTTGTATTGTTTCTATCCTATTACATTTATTGAAAATTGTTTTATAGCCTAGCATACTGTCTGTTCTATAAACTGTTCCATTCATATTTGAAAAGAATATGAATTCACAGTCATTACATAGAATGTCTATATTTGTCATTTGTAAAGTTGGTTTATACTGTTGTTTTATTCCCATATACTTGCTAATTTTCCACTGAATTCTTCTTCTATCAATTAGTAATGTGGCAAATGTAGCTTTCTTGGGGATCCTGTTTGCATGGTATGTGACTTTTCATTCTTTTTTCTTTTAACTTATTTGACTCTATGGTGTGTATCTTGTAGCAGCTTATATTTAAATCCTTATTTATCTGATCTGCTTATCTCTTCCTTTTTATTTGGGTGAATTAGACCTTTTATATTTAATACAATTATTGATATAGCTGGATTTACCTGTGCTATTTTGCTATTTTCCATTTGTTTCCTGCCTTTTTTTTTTGTTTCTCAGATCTCTCTTTGAGTAATTGAATGTACTACTTTATTTCCTTTGTTGACTATTTCACATCATCCATTGTTCCAAAGTAAGTGAGCCACTGAGTACAACCAAGAGGCTCTAGGTCTTTACAGCCTGGAAGAAACTCCACCAACAGCAGGGTGTGGGGGACAGGTGGTTTTATAGTTGCTTTCTGAGGAGAGGATTTGATTATCCCCTCAACTGGCCATTGCCAGAAGTCCTGCCTGCAATTCATTTATAGTGGTTTTAATTTTTTGTTGTTGTTATTGGACTTGATGCATTGTTCTCTCTACTAAGCCAAAGACTTTTTCTGTCTTATTTAATTCACTGAACAACTGTTAGTCACCTTGGTAGGTGTTGGTAGGTGGCATCACTTGTGACTTAAATTTAAAATTTAGTGGCATTGATACCTATAAAAAATGACTTGTTTGAGGTAAAAATTACCTTGAGAAATAATAACAAATTTTTCTATGGTTGACCACATCAGTGTTTCCTATACATATATGCATTTTCTTGATCAATAGAATCTTCTCTTCAGTCTTTCACCGCTACAATACTATTTAAATACCTGATCAACAATAAACATTATAATAGCCCCCAGTTATAACTTCCAGTTGTTGAATGGCAATAAAAGGACGACAGTATGGTGATGAGTATTTTTAAAACAAAGCTAGAATCATAAGATCTGAAATTTTAAAACAGGTCCTACGTAAGTCTGTTCTTCTTCAAATTTACAGAGCAATTACGCGATTGGCCGGTAGGCACACATTAGAACAAAGACTAGAAGTTAGGTGTGCTGGTTTGGGCAGGCAATGGGGCATATGCTGAGGGACAAATAAGGAGATGTAAATGTTAGGGGGCCTAATGGGGACGGTGAACCGCCCAGAACATATCACAGATGGGAGCCATTGCTTTAGGGGAAGGGAGGCAGTGTTACCGGAACTCAGGGAGCGCTATTGCTGAGGGAGAAGAGCCAGCCAGCGGGAAGCCAGGGTCTCAGAAGGAGGAACACAGCAAGTGCCGAACAGAGACCGGTGAGAAAGTCTGTCCTCCCACCTTCTAAACTAGGCCTGCTAAGGGGTTCAGTCGGTTGAGCACCCGACTTCGGCTCAGGTCATGATCTCACGGTTCGTGAGATCAATCCCCGGGTTGGGCTCTGTGATGACAGCTCAGAGACTGGAGGCTGCTTCAGATTCTGTGTCTCCCTCTCTCTCTGTTCCTGTCCCACGAGCACTCTGTCTCTCTCTCTCTCAAAAATAAATATAGAATTTTTTAAAAACTTTAAATAGGCCTGCTAATGCTGATTGCTTTAAACCAGTGGAGCCCAGAGGTGAGGCGACCCTCGAAGGGCAGTTTGCCAGGACGGGAGCAGAGGCCAACCAGTGGGAAAGCACCAGGACAGGCAGGTGGAGAGCCCCCAGCTCTGCTCATTTCTTTCCACCCTCATTAGTTTGTTGTCATCGTTGTCGTTGTTTTTTCCTGGAAGAAATATTCAAGTTTCCAACCCCAAGAAAAGCACAGAGTTCCATCAGCAGAGCTATTTTTGAATGATGATTTTACATTCACACTGCAGTCCTCCATTGACATGTAATCCGCCATCAATGTCTTCCCTACAATGTGGCAAGAAAAATGGGGGCAAAGTATAATTAATCAGCTTAAAATTCAGCTGCCATGCTCCTCACTTCTGAAGCCGATTACAAGGCCTAAATGCATACTTGTCTCTTTCTTCTGCCACCGGATTTGTAATATTTCCCTTACACTTTGCCAGTCCCCCAGCTGGCGAGGGGTAGGGCGGCCTGAAGCTTCATTCCCACAGGATCCCGGCCGTGGTGGTCTGTCCGTCCTGATTGCCCAGAGGTTCCCAATGACGGACACAACGGACATTGGAGTGCTGGTGAATTCTGTGTTCCCAGGATCGGTGCCCGGCCCTGCCAGATGGCGCACACCAGGGTCCACGTGGATGGATTCGGGCACTTGGGACAATGACCCCTTCTCTGAGAAGCGCTCTAGGAGAGGAGTCGGAAACATCTTAGAGTCCTAGTTAAAGAAACTTGGCCATGCCCTCTGATAGAGGCAGACTCCTTTGCCACCAACGCTTCCAGTCCACCCCACCCAGGGCTGTGGGGTGAGGACAACTTCTCGGAGTGAGGGGAGCCCACGCCCCCGTTCAAAGGGAGGCAGCACGAAGCGCTGGCCCCGAGTGTCCACTCAGTCACCCCTGCTAGGGAGCTGCCACAGAGCGATGACCAGCGAGGCCTGGGTAGAGCGTGGTCTCCGCGGTCAGAGGTGACGCGGGGCCTGGCTGTGGGCAGACGTGCTGGGGCCGCGTGTGCCGCCGCGAGCACAGTGCCGCAGGACCAGTGGGCGAATCCACAGACGTGGCCGCGAGGGGCAGGGAGAGTGCAAGGGAGACCTGGCCGGCACAACATGCCTTCCGATTCCTTCCAGAACTCTCCTCACAGCCCCCTTCACCATATCAAGTTTGCGTCATTTTCCAATAAGAAGAAACAAAACACTAGGCCTTGGAACAAAGGACTTTTTTGGACTTTGTTGGTTGTTCTTAACCAGCCTGCACCTCGGCGGCCGGGGCCAGAAAGGGGCTGGCGCCCCCACTACAGGCTTCCTTCTCTGACCCAGACCTCAGAGCTGGCGTTTGCCTGCACCCGGAAAAAGGGCATTTTTATAAACTTCTTCCACAAAACCCGGAAACAGACACATTTCCTCCCTGCAGATGCATATCGGGGGAACCTAGGTTTGCTCCTACCCACACGACAACAGAAATCCAGTACTCTTCACCTCTTTGTAAACCTTAAGAGCAACACTTCGGGTTTTACTGGCTTTCAAAAGTTGATCCATTAATTAGGAAAATACAATCTGCTTTTTTTTTTAGTTTTGTAATGCTCAAATTAAAACCTGGACCGATGTCTCCAGGGGTACTTTCTTGGCTTGGTTTACAAGCCCCGAAGGGAGGGCAGAGGCTTAAGGAGAAAATATTATTTATTTACTTTTACGGCTGCAACAAAGCCACGTTTTGATATTCTGATAATATAATATAATCAACTTTCTGTACTGTCCTTGTCCTAACATGGTAGTTTTTCCTTTTATAATTTCAAATTGGTGACATCAGCTCAAAAATACACATTTTCCCCTCAGGAAGATGGAAGGTTCTCTTCCCCTTTACCAGCTCTGGTGCTTTCAGGCCCCAATTAACGGCTCTGTCTGTCTGTCACATCGATGACGGACAGTTAGACTTCAAGGTATAATTTCCAGGAAGGAAAAGTCACTTTATTTCCATCTGAACAAGCACTCTACCCTACTCACCAAGTCAAATAAAGTTATTATCTGGCTTTTTGCCAACGTGTGAAAAATAGAAAGGTCATATTTTTAATAGCTTCGTACTCTATCGTAATCAAATTTGTAAGCCTGGAGAAACAAAGCGCTGGAATCGGCCCAAGCGTGGAGAACCGCCGGCTTTCGGCGCTCGGGCCCAACACGGTGCTTGGTGCGGCGCATCTGGCCGGTGGCTTTGGTCATGAGGGCACCGCGTTCTTGTCACAAAGTGGCAGAAACCAGCTAGCAAGAAACGTGTCACCTCGACTCCAGCTTTGAAGACTGAACCCACAGGAAACTGCCAGTCAGAGTTCAGCTCCTGCACAAGCCAGAGTGCAGCACGGAAGCCTGAGACAGGAAGGGCCAGCGGACTGCTCAAAGCCATACCCGCTAAAACAAAACACCTGCTTTAACGGCCCCTCTTGTTTTCAGGGGGCTGCACCCTGTACCTTGAAATTCTAAACAAATTATCCCAGACCGCTGCTGCCGGAGACTTTCAAGTTTCCCTATGAAATCACAAGTAATCCTGGGACTAAAGAATGTCTGTATGGACAGCGGCACCCAGAGAATCGGGAGGAATAAAACAGGAAAACTGTGTGAAGAGCTCCTGTCAAATGTCACGAAATTTGCATTTCTGTTAACCACGTTCTGTGGAATGGTCTTAGGTAACTCAGCGGACCAGTATCGGGGCACATAGGGCCGGCTGTTCCCCAAAGATTCCCAAGACTGTGCTACTAACGGGTTATTTGTAGGTGCCTTTCCTTGAGTGTTTCTCCACCCACACATCCCTTCTCTGAGGTAAGAGTTGACAGCAGGGTCGTTTTCATCTCCGGCATCTACATTAGACCCTGTGCAGTTCCCAACACTAGTTCTAGATTTGCTAAAAGTCACTTCATCAACATGGCTGGGACAGAGTACCTCTGACGTACCGAGGTTGGGTGAGTGCTAACCAGCTCCCGCCTCACCATCAACAGCCCCCATCAGAACTTCAGAGGCTGTTTCACTTAGAACAAAGAAGCCCAGAGTTTAAAAGTGTCCAGCAAACTTGTCCTCAAACCCTGAGCATCAATAGTTTAGGTTTTGCAGGTCAAGAGGCAAAGTCAGGATATCATGTAGGTATTCGGGTAATCTTTTAAAATGCAGCCACTTGGGGCACCTGGGTGGCTCAGTTGGTTAAGCGTCCAGCTTCGGCTCAGGTCATGATCTCGTGGTCCGTGAGCTTGAGTCCTGCATCGGGCTCTGTGCTGACAGCTCAGAGCCTGGAGCTGCTTCAGATCCTGTGTCTCCCTCTCTCTCTCTCTCTGTCCCTCCCCTGCTCATGCTCTGTCTCTCTCTCTCTCCCAAAAATAAATAAACATTTTTAAAAAATTGTAATGCAACCACTTAAAAATGTAAAAAACATTGTTAGCTTATGGGTGAGAAAATAAATACACGAAGCACACATGCACACATGAGCTCGAATCAAAACAAAACAAGCAGGCTGCTGATGGGATGCACCCGAGGGTCCTGGCGTGCTGACTGACCTCTGGCCTCAGTGCAGAGCCTCGGGCTGGAGAATCTAGCGGTTAATAGTGTGATCTCTAAGTTCACACCCACCAGGGCTACAGTACTGGCTTGTGGGGTGGACATTCTCTGTAAAGGAACACTGTCACAGGAGCCACCTCGGAGTCGTGGAGGCAAAAGGGAAGGGGATGGGGGAGGGCTGGTGAGCAATTGCTAGCCCTGGCAACAAAATTTAATGACGCCTCCTAATTCTGCACGGGTTTTGACCAGTGGTCATTCTGCTGGCCGGCATGGCGTGCCCCCAGCTCCCAGAAGGGTTGACAGCCCGATAGAGAGCTGCCTTGCCTGAGAGCAGAGGAGGGGCTGGTGCAGAAGCAGGGGACCCCTCGGCCCCTCGCCCCACCTCAGGCCTCTGTGGCTCCCTGCAGGGTGCCCTGCAGCCCACTCCCCTCTCCTGCTTCCTTCACCATCCCTGCGCGTGGACCTCAGCACCTCCCCAGGACCCGCGGGCGTGCAGGTGCTCATCTCAGAGCCAGGCTCCTGGAACCCAGCCCATAGCAAGGGGCCACAGATGACACCTCGCAGAGCCTAGCCAGCAGACGGAAATTCCCCAAGTGAAAGGCCCCTGCTGGTCCCTGAGGAGGGACGGAGTCATTGAGTCCTGGAAAGACCCTTCCAGTTTCCAGAGGTTGCGTTTGAGGAATCTCAACAGGCCTTGTCACCCTTTGACATCCGACCCTTCTCAGTTTCTTGTGACTTTGGGAGACAGGCATTGCTCAGTCTGAAAAAAGAAAAAGGGCCCCAGCATAGGGAAGAGCCTGCACATGTGTGATGGCTGGCCCTGGCCATGTCCTTTATATATGTATTTACTTATTTATAAAATGGTTAATTTTTTTAACCCGTGCAAGGATTTCTCCCAGAACGGAAAGAGTGGATGAGAGAGATTTAAAAAAAAAAATCTCTTGCCAGAAAAATATATCAAGTCACCTTGAGCTGAGGTCATCTGAAATGAATCCTGTATCTGGGCTGAAATTACACCAAAGGCAAAATTATTTTTTTTTCTCTTCCTTCAGCCTAATGCACATGTCATAGTCCTGTCTTAGGATGTCACAGGAGGACAGTCTTGTTTCCAAGGACGGAGGAGGAGGCCTGGCGAGGTTACGGAAGGAAGCAAGGTCTTCCCCGGGAAAGCCCCCAGGAAGGGCCCCGTTGGGTTGACATGGGGGTAATGGGGGGCTCGGGTGATGTAGTCTTGACTGGTGAGGCTGCGAGGGGAGAAAATCAATTATTGGAAAGAGAATATCATCCCGACAGGTGATTTCCAAAGGAACAGGAGTGAATTCACCCCCTGGATCAAATATACTGCTACTGTCTAGCATCTTAAATTATGTGCTCTGAGAGTGCGGTGAAAGGGTAGCCAAGTAGCACAAGTTTCAGCAGCGGCCGGAGTCCCGGCTGATTTATGGGCCGTCAGCTCTCTGAAGGTCCAAAGAGAAAAGAAAAGATCAGCTACTTTTAACATGAGGTCGTTGCATCTGGGTCTCGAAAATGGACTTGGCGAGAAGCAGCAGGCACTCAGCCTTTCGTGGAGACAGGCTGGCCTTCCATCCCTCCTGTGCCTGCAGGTTTTAGAATTTTACAGCTCTCTGTATAGACAAAGGATACAGGTTATTTTGTAACATGCAAACTGCATGTTTAATACACACAACTCAGTGAGTTTGGGGATAAGCGTATACCCATGAAACCATGTACTCCCATTCATGAGTATACGTGGGAGGAACTTAAAACAGTACCTTGAGAAGGTATCGCACCTGTGTGTTGGTAGCAGCATCTACAACGTCAAGGCATAGAAACAACCCAGGTGTCTGCTGACGGATGAGTGGATAAAGAAAATTCAGGAAAACACAATGGAATATTGTTTGGGCATAAAAAAAGAGAAGGGAATCCTGACACGTGCAGCAAGGGGGGTGATGTTTGGGGGCATGTGCTGAGTGGAAGAAGCCACAGGGAGACAAATACGCCACGACCCCCCTGGCGTGTGCCACATAAAACAGTCACAGAAGCGGAGAGCGGGATGGCGTGGCGGGGCAGGGGCCACGGAGCCAGGGAGGCGTTGGTCAAAGGGTGCAACTCAGCGAGACGGAGAGTGAGCGCCTGGAACCCAGAGCCCAGCACGGAGACGCGTGGGCAAGGCTGTGCCGCACAGGCGGTTGGCTAAGGGAGTGGATGGGGCTTCGTGCTCTCACCAGGAGAGAGAACAGCGAAGGGGCGGGGGGAGTCTTCAGGTCGAAGGCCGTGTGGGCAGGTGGCCCCGGGCCGTGGTGGGTTCATGCTCTGAGCGTTCCTGCAAGGCTTTATCATAGCTGGTGTTTCGCTGTGCTCGTCTTTGCATCTTTGTCCTGAGTTTGCGGGAAACATCTCCCGGTGAATGAGCGTGCACTGTGCTCAGGGGCCCTGTCGCCAGGACAGACGGACAAAGAGCTCCTGGCCTCGCCACGCCGGGCCCCAGCTGGGGTCCCGCAGATCCCCGGAGACGGTGGGTCTCTAAGAACTGAGGCCTCCCCCCTCCCGAGGGGCCACCTCGACCAGCTCCATGGGTTCAGTTGACCAGAACCGAGTAAACTCGTGGTCTCGACCCCAAGTGACCTATTCTCATTTCACAGGTGTTCTGACCCTTCTGTCTGTTCGTTTTACCCACAAAAACAGCTCCTATTCTTAGACATGACAGTCCTTCCGTTCTTGGCAAAGACGTACACTGAATGTCCGTGGAAAGCCGGGCACCACCCTGCTCGTAGAGAGGAGGTGAATGGAGTACCTTTCTGGCCCCGTCACAGAGTCACTCATGGTTTGGGGCAGGGGACACCGAGGAACCTGTTACTGAGAGGCACAGTCCCCTGGGTCACGTGAGCCCTGTGTGCAGGGACAGCATGGTGCTGGAGAGTGGGGACAGGGTGGGGGTCCAGAGGGGCTGCCGCGAGGCTGTGCATCGAACCAGGAGAGGACACGGAGTAGTGAGAATCGGCCGGCCCAGGGACCGACAGACAGACAGACACCTCATTCCCTGCTCAAAACCACACATGCCCCCAAACCCAACCCTAAAGCTGCTGCCTCCCAGCGCGGGTGGAAACGTTGCCACTGATGCCCGTTCTAGCCTGGGTGCAGAAAGCCTGGCGCTGCCCGAAGGGAAGCCTTACTTCAGGTTTCCTTTCTGAGTCCACATTGACCAGCACCCCCAGAGCCGTCAGCACCCCCAGAGCCGTGTCCAGCCCACTCAGGGGTCACTGATGGAATCGTGATGGCTCACGGTGCCTGGCCCCGGACAGCTGCCCGGCCCCCACCCGAGCCAGCCGGACTACCTGATGTGACGCACAGCCACCAGCCAATTTGGAATGAGCCCACAGCCATTAATCGCTGCACATGACAGTTTATCACTGTGCAATTTAACGTCTCTGACCTGTTGGGCCCCTCCTAATAAAACAATCTTAAAAAGGAAAACAGGCAGTAATCATAAAAAAAAAATTTCAGCAATCCAATTCTGCTGGTGGCTGCCCAAGCTTGAAGGTCTCCGGGCACCTTTGCTTAAATAGCTAAAAACAAAATTATAATAAACGGACGCATTAGGCGCCAATCTGAAGGCGCCCTGCTACACTCATAATGAAAAGGGCAGACGAGGCTGTGAGCGGCCCCACTATTAATTACCAGCCTTTAAACGCCGGAGAAGCGTATTTAAGCCGACACTGGAGAGGCCGCCTACTGACTGCACGCGTGGTCACGACCATGGGCACACGGGGACAGGCGCGTTTCCCACACCACAGTGCTGGCGTCCACACAAGCCCAGTGTGTGGATTCCAGCCACCCCCGTGGGCTTCCGCGAGCCGAGCTGGGGAAGATGAATCTGCCCAAACGGAGCCCTTCTCCAGGCCCTTTGCGGGGAGACAGCGGAGGCCACAGAGTTGGCGTTTTCCACGGGTGCACCAGGCGCCACCCGCGTGTAAGTGTGAACGCAGCCCTGCCCTCCGCCCGGCGCCCCGCTCGAGGCTTCCAGGGGCTGAGATGTCTCGGCGCCCAGCGTGCAGCCCCCGGGCCGGGAAGGTGAGGCGCGGGGACCGAGGCGGAGGGGCCGCGCCAGGCCAGCAACGGTTAACGGTTAAGCGCATGAGCCCCAGTGTGACCGGCGGGTCTCCAGCAATCATCAGTGGAACTAGCTATTACGGCCGGTTTAATAGCTTGAAAATGAACTCATTAGTGGTCTTTTATCAGTGGAAAAAGTCTATTAAACCCGGACGCGTGAGGCAGCCGCACGGAAGCTCATTTCCATCAGGCCTGTGACCCGAACACAGCTGGGCAGGTGCTTCTGGGGGCGGGGCGGGCTCGGAGGGGGCGGGGCGGGCTGGGGAGGTGGGGCGGGCGCTTCTGGGGGCGGCTCCTCCCGCTCACCTGCAGCTCCGCCCTTCCCTGTCTCCTCCCAGCAACCGAGGGGGCGCCCTTGCTCGGAGCGACCCAGACTCTAGACTCATGTGTGATATGTGACGGGGCAGTCAGGACCGTCCACACCGCGGAGCAGGCTTGAGACAAAGCCCTGGGGAGTGTGGCCGGTGAGGAGCTCTGATACTCCTTTTCCTCCTTTCCCTCCCCTCCTTCAGCTCTCCCTTCCCTCCTGCTCCCCCTCCCTCTTCTCCCCTCCCTCCTCCCTCCCTCCTCCATCCCCCTCCCTCCTCCCTCCCTCCCTCCTCCCCCTCCTCCTCTC
>PJEM01011243.1:0-13326 GCA_004023845.1 Helogale parvula
GTGCAGGGCCCCAAGTGCCGGGCCCCCCACCGGGCCTTCCCAGGAGGCAGAGTGGACGCCACAACTGTCCTCACAGAACCAACAGGCACCTCCGAGAAAGGACAGGCCCTGCCCAGAGGTTCACCCCACCCACCCCAGGGCGCTCTTCCCCCGGCGTCTTTTCAGGCTGGACTCGGGAAGCGGAGCCGCCCAGCCCTTCAGCCCCCCACCCCGACATCGCGGGGGCAGCACGGGGTCCCAGCGCAGGCCGCCTTCCACACTATAGGCTCTAAGGCCACAAACAGCTTCACAGCTGGGACACGGCCGACTTATTTTTGTTTTTCAGCAATTGATTGAGTTTCTCCACCGCCCCCCTGGGGTAAGCCGTTGGAGGAGCGCTGAGACCACAGCTGAGAGCCCCGGCCCAGGAGGCCGCGCCGAGTGACCACAGGGGACGTGGCCGGGCCAGGAGCTGGCTCCACTGGAAACCTGGGGCCTGAGCAGCCGTCTGCCTGCGCGGCCCCCCCGTGAGCCCATGGGAGGCCCCTGAACACGGCGCGGCAGGCGCCTCAGTCTGCACAGCTCTAAAATGGGGGAGTCCCGCCTCTGCCCTGGGGCCCAGGGCGGCCGGAGCAGCAGGGTCCGTGCAGCCTCAAGATGTCCATGCAGCCAGCCCCTCCCCCTCCCACCCCCGGTTTCCGCCCTGCATGTGGTCCTCGGCCACCTGCCTTTCTCCTGCCCCTCGGAGGCTGCTTACCACCCAGGCCGTATAGTTCAACTTGGGCCCCCAGCCACACTTCCGCACTGAGTGACCATGGGGAAGCAGCCTGACCCTGGCCACGCACAGGTGCAAGTCAGGAGTGGCTAAGGCTTCCCAGCAAAACTGTGACATGGTCAGGGAGCCTCTGGGCCCAAGGCCACAGCCCCAGGACAGGGGACCTCGCCAGTGCCATCGAGCACATCCCTGGGGACCTGCCTGGGGCCATGTTCTCTTTGAACCAGCAGCAGAGATGCGCCCTGAGGGCTCACATCCCAGGCCAGAGGGCTGAGAGACGGAGAGAGAGAGAGAACAAAGTGCAGTTGGCTGGGCAAATTAAAGGTGGCCTACCCGGTGGGTGGCTGGAAGCACAGTCAGTGACTCACATGAGGCTGGGTCCCACCTCGCTGGGCATACGGCTCAGCTCTTTTAAGAAAACACACAGAGTGCCTTCCTGGGCCGGGCAGACTGCAGGGGCTCCAGGAACACCTAAAGCAATCCTTCCCCTCCCTCCCCATTACATCCTATCCTGTGGCTCCCAGAGGTGGTGGTGGCCACGCCTCCTGGGCCACGGCCACGCCTCCTGAGCCACAGCCCCAAGCAGGTGCTTAGGTTCAAATCCTGCCTCGTCCCTTCTGTGGCCTTGAGTCAGCTCTGACCACCCAAACCTCTTTTTTCTTATGTTTATTTTTGAGAGAGAGAGAGAGAGCATGCACACAAGAGAGAGAGAGACGGAGGACCCGAAGCGTGACCACCCAAACTTCTGCCGCAGGTCGGCCACAGCTCCTCGTTACCTGGCTCCCACAGGGCATGGAAGCATATGGCGCTCGGAAGCGTGCTCGCCTGGCATCCCTGAGGTGCCCGGTCGCTGCTACAGTGCCCCCCCCACCCTGCCTGGGCAGCGCAGCCGGACGCACGGGGCGGGCTGACCCACGAGAAAGTGCAGCTGCTTTAGTTCAAAGGTGGCCGGGCTCCAGCAGTTCACAGGGCTCGTGCACCACACCTTACAGTTTATAAGGCTCTGTAGGAGACACAGTCTTGTTTGGTGTACCCAGGCCAAAGGACAGGAGACCCTGCATGCCCTCAGGTCACAGCCACGTCGTGCAGGGGCAAGGCCAGGCTCAAGGGTCCAATTTCCACCACACCACGTACGTTCCCGGGGTGGCAGGGAGGGGACAAGGGGTGGTCCTTCTTGGTGCAGTCCCCAGTTCCCGGCTCCAGCGTGACCCAAACCCCTCAGCTCTTGCCACGGCAGATGCTCCTGAGGACATCTAATGGAGCCGGCATTCGTCCTGGGCCTGACAGCGGTCCCAGGGGCTCCCATCCCGGGGCTGCTCGTCCCCGGGGCTGATGGCAGTCCCCTGGGAAAACAGCAACCCTCCTCGCCTCCCGACCCGAGGGAACGTCAGGCGACGAGCCCCAGGGAAGGGTGCTCCCAGCAGCAGGTGCAGCACCAGCAAAGGCAGAGAGGCAGGTGCTCAGTGGGTTGGAAGGAACCAAACTATCTATTACAGTCAGAATAGGAAGTAAAAGGTGACAAAGAGCCTCCTGACCTCCGTCAGGTGACAAGCCAGAGGCCCTCTCGTCAGCGCAGCACATGCGAGCCATCTGGTCACAGCCTGCGGGGCGCTTGCAGGTGAGGAAGGTAGAGGAACTCGGGCGCGGTCATTGCAACCAAGACAGAGGGCCTGCAGCCATCACCGCAGCCCGAGGGGGCACGAGGGGCACCCGGCAGGGGGGGCGTGGGGCCGGGAGACCTTTCTCTAGCAGCCCGGGGCCTCCACCAGGGCTCGGACGTGCAAGCCCAGAACCTGACTCCACGGACTGAGCCCCGGGCCGGGCTAGAGCTGGACTCTGGTGACACCCGCAAGGGGGACACCAGACAGGTGGCGGGGGGGCAGGGCCAGTGCCGGGAGTGACGGCACCCTAGCCCTCCGCTGGTGGACCGAGGGCCTCCACCGAGCTAACCACACCCGGCGGGCGCCGTCTGGTGTTACCCCCAGCCCCAGGACGGCTGCTTTCTCTTTCTAAGAATACTGCACGCTCCCTCTTCTCTTTTATTAGATGGAGAAGTTAGTCTTCAGGCTCAGACACAAAAGAGCACATGCTGTGTGGTTCCGTTTCTAGGACGTTCCTGAACAGGCAAAACTAATCTGCGGTGATAGAAGTCAGGACTGAACTGCCCCTGCGGCGTGGGGGTGGGTGGGGGGCTGCAAAGGGCACCCGGGAACCCTGTGTCCAGACCGGGGCGGGGGTCAGGCAGACGTATACGACAGCCAAAGCGAATCAGAGTGTACGCGTGGCAACTGTGCGTCTCACCGGCTGCAAGTCATACCTTTGTTTCCAAAGAAAACACACACAAAAAAAAGTTAGCGCTTGGACTTGTCACCCCACTTCCTGGGACTGCGCGATCTGGTTTTCTAGCTATTAAAAATTCACGGTCCGTGGCTGAGAACAGCAGCTGTCTTCTGTTTGCAGACCCGACGCCAATCAGAGCCCGGGCGGCGTCAGCCTCAGCCACAAGGGCCTCCTTTCTTTTCCCTTTGACCTACTTCCCTGATAAGTGACAAGACAGCCGGGCTGGGAACAAACGCGCCTCTTATTCCTCAGCCCTGCGCCTCGGCTAATCCACCCAGGGAGACGGATGCATGTGAGGGGTTGAGCCCTCGCCCCAGCTGTCAGTCTGCCCGTCAGACCCGACAGGGAGGCCTCTGTTCCTCCCCGCCCCCCCTCCACCTTGGCCCACCACGTCCCCCCCGTCCTTTTGTTCCGTGTCCCCGCGAACATCTGTTAAAGCTACTTCTTGGCGGGGTGCAGCGGGCGGCCCCGTAAATCACGCGGCCCGAGCCTCCAGGCCGCCCCGACACGCAGCCACGGCCTCCTCTGGGAAGGCCACGGAGGAGAGCACAGGACGATGCTCGGGGCCAGGCTGGCCACCCCGGGGCACTGACGCCGCGTGCCCCGGCCCCAGCAAGTCACCTGCCCCAGTCGCTGGGGCCTCGAGTGGGGACGCGCAGTGCCCGAAGCCCCCGGTGATGGGGAATGCGTGGGGACGCCCGCCACTGGCTCCCGGGGACAGCGGCGGTGACTCCCGAACAGGGCCCCGCTGCTGTTTTTAGCCTGTCCCACATAATTGGAAAAACATGGGGAAAACCAAAGCCAGCTGGGCGCCTCCATCGGTCAGGCTGCTGGGGAGGGGTGCGTGGGACTGCAGCCCAGCCCAGAGGTCCTCCCCCTTGCTGGCTCTCGGGCCAAGAGCCACTCAGGCCCCAGGGTCTCACCAAGCCCGTGGCAGAGCTGGGACCCGGGGTGGGGAGGGGGGGAATGATCGATATGAAATCCTTCCTAGTCTCAGAACCTAGAGGGCCCCCACGGGCGCCAAACTTCAGGAGGGACTGTCACCCCACCCACAGGGCCATGGGACACAGACACTCTTGACCCAGAGGAAGTGGGTCCTGAGCCCCCCATCCTGTCTGCGTGGCCCCTACACAGGCACCGTGGAGAGCAGCCTCCCATCTGACCCCCACCCCCAGTCATCCTGCTCTCCCCATTTCACAGTCGAAGAGCCACAGGCCACAGCTGGGACGTGACCAGCCCCGCCCCGTGCCTCGAGGGGACAGCTTGCAGGCCCGGGGCCGCCATCCCCCCACGCACTGGGGAGGCTGCCATCTCAGCCCCCTCTTTGGGGGAAAGCACCGACTCCCAGCACCGGGCTAGCTTTCATTTGCTCAAGATCAGGGAAACATAGGACTCCTGCGTCGCACAAATGTTTCCTCAGATTCAGGTCTACAACATCATAACCAGACGCCCTGAGTGAAAGTCCCAGGAATCTGCAAGTCGCGCCTGGGGCCGTGGTGGCTGCAGGTCTTGAGATGTTTCCAGCTGTGTGGATTTTCCCCTGCTGCTGCACACCAGCCCGCCTTGGGCGCATGTCAAGTGCAGGCTCCGCCCCCCTCCTCTGCACGCCCGCCCGTCCCTTGTCCTGGAGACTCTGATTTGCTGGGGCTGGGGAAACCTGGATGTGACATAAGGGTCCAAGTGATTCTGACACCTCCAGGCCCCCTCCTCAGACCCTGGTCCCCCCCAGCCGGATGCTGGCCTTGATCCCTGGAGAGAGCAGCCTGCTGTGCTCAGGACACACACCTCGCTCTCTGCCCGTCTCCGCCAGCTGTGCGAGGGGGGGCTCCCCACCCACCCTACACCCCTCCCACCTCCTCTGGGCACAGCCAACCTCATCATCTACTTCTGATTCCAAACGTTCAGGGAAGAATTGCTCTTCTGGCATCAAATCAGACTGCCTGCCTGCCTGGCTTCAAGTTCAAGTCCAAGTTCAAGTACAGTTCATATTCGTTGGGTAGCCAGGCCCTCCTCTCAACAACCCCCAGAATCAGGTACTATTACCATCTCTTTTTACAGGTGAGGAAACTGAAAGCACAGAGAGGCTGAGTCATTTTCCCAAGACCACACAGCCGAATGGGAGTGAAGGTATCCTAAAACGATAACTGGGCACGGAAAGCCATCCCACAATTGGAAATTGCTCTGAGACTGGGCCCCCCCAAGACTGAATTTCCTCACCACCCCGGAAGTCCTTGGCAGACTCTCAACTGCAGACCAAAGGCACAGCCCTCAGCTGTGGCCTCAGTGTTCAGCCCCTGGGACGCTGGACCTCACTGAGTCCAGGGCCAAGAGGAAGGAGACCCACAGGGGACACCGCGGCCTCCTTTGTCTGCTCCGGAATCGCATCCTCCCCGTGGCCACCTCCCAAGCACCAGCGGCCTCCGGCCAGCAAAGCGCCTGCACCGGGTTTCCGCCCACCGGGACCCATGGCCCCATTGCCAGCAGTGACATCCCGCAGGATTTAGCGTTTTGTTGTCTTCATGTCACCCTTGTGTTCCCAGCCACCATCTCCGGGCCATTTTCACAACTGAGAGCCGCATGTCATCAGCAAAATCCATGTCCCACGTGTAGTTCACGCCGACCATGAGGCAAAACTACATGCACCCGTGCACGTGGCCGCCTGGAGCCCTCGTGAGAGAAGGGCAAGCACCCACGGGCTCAGGGGACAGGATCACAGGCTTCTACCCACACGTCCTCCTTTGATGTGACGTTCTGTGGCAAGAAGTGACACCGGAGGGCAGACCTGCACCCTGAGGCCCAGCCTGCAGCGGAGGGACATGGCCTGGGAAGTCTGAAGCCTTCGTGGTCCTCGCTCGCAGCCCCGCCCCTGACTCCCCGTCTGCCGCCCGCACACCAGGATGCCCCCCAAAGTCAGAATCCATTCCTCACTCATGGCCGGATCCCTCTGGATTAAGAAACATGGACAGACACCCTGCACCTCTCCACCCCGGATTTCCAGAAAACCTTCTTGGTGGCAAACCCTTGAAACGTTCTAAGCGGCGCCTGGATTTCTTCTCGACTCAAACTACAATGTTTAGGAAACTTGTGCTGTTTTTTTTCCACCCCAGCTGCCTCCCACTTCCGCTTCAAGCGGGTACCGGGCAGGGGTGGGGAGGGGCTGCGAGGGGCTGCGAAGCCCCCAGAAGCAGCCAGTCTATAAGTAAGAAGCACGTGGGGTGGCAGCCATGCTTACAAAAAGGACGGAGCCCAACGGTCACATTCTTGTGCAAGGCAGACTCCCAGCCCTTGCCTCTGGGGCCTCTGTGAGCCTCCCCGTCTGGGGACATCCCCTTCGGGGCACCTGCAGCGACAGCAGAAAGGTGCCACCTCCGTGTACGGGCCCCGGAGCTGCTCTCTGCGGACGCCCCCAGCCGCCCTCACTGGCTGCTCTGAATGACAAAACCGCTCCGCGTCCGCACGCCTGTGTCCCCTCCCCCCCACAGATGAGGAGGACAGGCACAGAGCGACAAGTCCCCAGACACCATGCACCCACCGGTGACCCAATGCCATCAAGCCCCAAGGAAGCCTGGGCAAGTCCTTCGTGCAACTGCAGGCTCCTCCGGCCACGCACCTGCACCAGCCAGGCCTCTGCGATTCTGCGACCCCAGGACCCTGATGCGTGGCTCTCCTGCCTCACGGGGCCCCTTACCGAAAGCAGCCCGCATACGCTCCCCACCGGGGTGCGCGCTACGGCCTGAGAGGCCTCATGGGGGGCTGTGTCCACCCCTGCTCCCCGGCTCCCTCCCCAAACCTGCACACGCAAGCCGTCTCCAGGCCAGAGACGTGGGCAGAGACGGCAGCCACGCCCGTCCTTCTCCCAGAACAGGGGTCACCGGCCCACCCAGCCCAGCGCTCGGGCGGCCGTCACCCACCAACGGCAGCAGCGGACGCCAGCGTCAGATTCCCCAACCCCGGGGCCAGGCCCCAGGCTGGCTCTCTCGTGGCAGCGCGACTGGAAAACGGCAAAAACGCAAAACGGAAGATGGGTCACTGGACAAATGTTCTTCAGGGACCACAACTCGTGTGTGAGAGGCACACGCCCCTCCGGCGGTCGCCGAGGCCCCGGCAACAGCGTCAGGTGAGAGGCAGACACGCTCGGAAAAACAGCAGCCAGAGAGGTCTGCAGGTTTCCCTTCAGCTCCCTCCGCACAAAGCAGGACTGGCTACAGAGGGTGCCGGGCTGCTGCCGACCGAACACGGGGGGCCCCCTGCCCCCGAATTATCAAGCATTTCAAGTCAGCGGCAAGGGAGCATTAAAACCAAGCACGGGGCTCTTCTGAACTTGGGGCCCTGGGCGACGGCACAGACCCAACGCCTGCAGAGTCAGTCCCGACACTGCCTCGCTCTTGCCTCAGGGCACATGCTGTCCTTCTCACTGTTCCTTGCCCCTCCTCCTTGTTCATCCTCAAGTCTCAGACTGAAGGACCTTCTCTGACCGTCCGTCCGGGCCCCCGGCCCTCGGTACGTTATTCTCCACGTCAGTCCTTCCTCTGCTCCTGCGTTACCCTGATCCCAACCTGAATTAGTCTTCTCCATGCGCGTGCCTGCTGGTTCCTGTCTACCCCACAACTTAGGGGCACATTCCCTCTAAGAGCAGGGGCTGGGGGGTCTCATTCACTGCTTTACTCTCTGCACCCAGCACACAACAGGCACATGGCCTTGGGGCTACGTGGAACTTAGGAGATTCTCTACCTTTCAGCTTTGCCAGATTTTGTCTCAAACCTGTGCCCACGTCCTGGTAACACTCCCTAGGCTCTGGCCGCAGGTCCCCAGGGAAGCCCCCGGCCTCCCTTCCCTTCCCCCCAAGTGCGACTGGCCCAGGGGTGGCCTGCTTCCTGACGTGTCTCACAGGCCCCTCACCGGCCACTCCGGGGCCACCCGGCTGCGCTGGGCCCTGGAACACCCCCAGGCACAGGCTGCATCCTGGACGCACGTCATTCCCAGAAAACCATACTGAGCCTGACGCCCAGAAATAAAGAGCCTCAAATGGTGCTCCAGAGGGAGGAGGGGTGACACGTCAGTCACCGGAGGAGACCCTGAAGCAGCAAGTGCTGCAAATTAAGGGGGGACAACACCGAAAAACACTTGCGGGGGGAGGGAGGGACGTCAACTGAACTTCGTGCACCCCCAAATTCCTTCCACCGAGCAAGTGTCTGCAACCTGAATTTCCACAGGGAAGGTGGTTATCAGGGCACGAAGACCCCACGGAAATGGGATGTTAAAAATAAAAACGCGGGGCGCCTGGGGGCCTCAGTCGGTGAAGCGTCCAGCTTCGGCTCAGGCCATGATCTCATGGTTCATGAGATCGAGCCCGGCGTCAGGCTCTGTGCCAACAGCTCAGAGGCTGGAGCCTGCTTCCGATTCTGTGTCTCCCTCTCTCTCTGCCCCTCCCCCTCTCATGCTCTGTTTCTGTCTCAAAAATAAATAAAAAAAACATTAAAAAAATTTTTTTAAACAATAAAAGCACATCAGGAGTCCCCTGCCAATGTGGAAAATGCTCGTGGGAAAGAGCAGGAAAGCAGAGACGAAGGCACGGGGAGGCCCGCGGCCCCACACGGGCAGCTCGCTGGCGTGGAGGGGAGGTGCCCGCAGGGCCGGAAGCAGCGGCGGACAGCGGGCTCCCGATTCGCCCTGTTCTCCGGCACGGCCGTCCCGTCGGCGCACCCACGGCTTTTGCTTGGCAAGTCGTGACAGCGAGCAACTCGCTATGATCACGGCTGGCAGCCCGCTGCCAGGTCCCGGGGCAGACCGGACCCACGTCCCCAGCCCGGTAAGGTGCCCATGAGGCAGCAGAGCCGGCTCTAACCCTGCGTCCCAGCCGCAGGCCCACCCAGGGGGCCCCTGGGTGGAGAGCCCAGAGCACGTGACCGCCCCGGAGGCAGGAGGGGTGTGGTGCCGGGGCGTGGCCGCCGCCCCACCCCCACCCCGCGGCCCCGCCCCCGCAGCCAGCGCCCCGTCTCACCTGCCTTGCACGTCTTGCCGTTGAGCTGGAGCTGCACGCCGGTGGGGCAGGCGCACGTGTAGAAAGGCTCCCTCGGGGACAGCAGGCACAGGTGGGAGCAGCCGCCATTGTCCTCCGCACACCGCGTGTGGACTGGGGAGGACAGGTTGGTGTGAGGGAAGGTTCTGGAACAGAGCCCTCGACCCACTCCCACCCACACACGCCCTCCATGGGGGCATCCCCCCTGCTCTGCTCCTCTTCCCAACCCTCTGCAGGAAGAAACCCTCGTGTTCCTCGGGGGACCCCCACCCCATGTCGCCTCCTCTGGGAAGGCCTCCCTCGGCCAGGATCTCGGGACCTGCCCGTGCGGGATGGATCAGGCCCCTGGAGCAGACCCTGCCCTATCTTTGGGACGTGCTTGGCCCCCACGGGATCTGCACAAGTGCTTGGTGCCCCCACCTGGACACTCGGGCTGGTAACAGCGCTTGTCGTGGTCCCAAGCCCATCCACAACGACCCCCAACTGAACAAATACTTCCAGTGTTTTCCAGCGCTTTGCTCTGGCCGGGGCGGGCTGGGGCGCAGTTTCCCGGGATGTGGAGTATGAAGCCCCCGCTCCCCGCCGCCGACAACCGGGCAGACTTGCGGGCGGGGTGCCTCCCCTACGCGGCCTCACGCGTGGGGGCTGCCCCAAGTGTGGATGCAGTAAGGACCACGAGGTTCTCACCAGACGACAATCTCAGAGAGGCCCCCCACCTTCCCTGTGGCGCTGACACCTGCCCCCTCTCGTCCCCTTGGTTAAGTTCAAAGCCGGAACCTTCTACAGTGCCCTGATCCCCAAGGGAGGACGTGAGCCCAGGGCCGTAACCTTGCTAGCTGCCTGTCACAGGAGCCCTGAGCCCGTGGGCTTCCTGCTTTCTGCCATCGAGGACCCCTGCCACCGCCCTACGGGGATCAGCAGACTGATCATCAATAACTACGTAACGTCTGTCAGGCCCTGAAAATGAAGCAACCTTGCTGGGGAGCGGGGGGTGGGGGGCTTGCCACCTGGGAAGAGGGCGCGGGCGGGGCCCCACCTGGAGCAGCCCCCACACCCTCTCCGCAGGGGGCTCGCTGGGTCGCTCCCCAGCCTGGTCCTGCACTCTGCACACACCCCCCTCCCTGTGCCCCACTGCTTGGAGGCCGGCCCCCCCCCCCCCCCCGGCTTCCTGCAGAGGGAAGATGCCGGCCCCTCACTCACAGTCAGGCTGCCGCTCTGGGCTGAGCACTTGGATATCCATGGGCGAGTAGAGCGCACTGAGGATCTCCTTCCTCTTCTCCCCCGTCTTCTTGTTACAGGCGTGGATGGAGCGCGTCTGCCAGTCCGTCCAGTACAGAGTGTCCCCGGACAGCGTCAGGGCGAAGGGGTGCGTCAGGCTGCCCTCCACCACCTTCTGCCTACAGGGGTAGGAGGTGCGGGCAGGGGCCGTGAGCAGACTCCCCGCGGTCCTGCACACTCCACGGCCCCCACAGACCCATCCACGTCACACAGGACAACGGCGGGACAGGCGCCCAGGGACCGTCTGGCCTCCCGCCACCCCTGCCAGCGACCTGCCCCCTTCCCAGCTGTTTCTAGAAAAGTGGCTGGTGGCAGAGTGGCCCGCGGGGAAAGCAGAAGCGGCAAGGGGGAGGCCACAGCTGAGGACGACGAACTGGTGACACAGGCCTGCCCCGCCCTCATGTTCGGACGAATTAGTACAAACCGAACCAAACGTGCCTGTGATGACAATAATTTATATTATCACAGCAACGAACTTGACATCAAAACGGTGGGGCACCTGGGGGGCTCAGTCGGTTAAGCATCCAACTTTGGCTCAGGTCATGGTCTCGCAGGTCACGAGTTCGAGCCCCGTGTTGGGCTCGCTGCTGCCAGTGCGGAGCCTGCCTTGGATCCTCTGTCTCCCCCTCTCTCCACCCCTCTCCCTCTTGTTCCCTTCCTCCCCCACCTCAAAAATAAACATTAAAAATTTTTTTTAATTAATAAAAGCTTCTCTCTTCTGTGAGTTTGTAAAGGCCAGTGAACAAGAACTTGTTTTAATGAGATTATGGACGCTGGTGGCGGATTTCTAACTTTACACCTGGTGTCTGTGTGACCACTGGTTTAGACCTTCCCCCGACGACAGGCTCCCTGGAGGGGGTCAGGGCTGCAGGGACAGGTCACCACCGCAGCCCCCGCCCCTGGCACCACACCTCAGAGAAACACTTACAGGTTTTACTGAGCAACTGAAAGCCCCAAGTCCATGTTCTCTCCTAATCTGACCCAACGATGCCTCCTTTTTGTTTTCTTGATGTCACTACTTCAACGTTTATTTTTGAGAAAGAGATGGCACACAGGGGAGGGGCAGAGAGAGACAGAGAATCTGAACCAGGCTCCGCGATGTCAGCACAGAGCCCGACGCGGGGCTTAAACTCACAAACCGCAAGATCATGACCTCGGCCCAAATCAAGAGTCGGATGCTCAACTGACTGAGCCACCAGGCACCCCCACCCCCACCCCATTGAGGTCACTTTTTAAATAAACTTATTGAGGAGACATTCACGTACCCATTTTGTTAAGTGAACAGCTCAGGGCTACGCAGCCCACAGGCATGATGTTACCCAACCACGCTCCCCATCTATGTCCCTAAACCCCCTGTCGCTCCTCAGGAGAACCCCGAGCCACTCAGCTGTTCCTCCTCATTTCCCCTCCACGGGGGCCCCTGGCGGCCACCACTCTGCTTTCTGTCTCCGAGGATCCGCACAGTCCGGACATTTCATATACGTGTTTCCTTCAGCGTTAGGTTTTCGCGGTTCCTCCGTGCCGCACACACACCAGTACATCACCGATTTTCATGTCGGGACCACAGTCCGTGTGCGGACGGGTCGCACTTTGTGGATCTATCCACCTGCGGCGGGCCGCCCGAACCGCCTCCACCTCCGGGCGTGCCGTGTTTATTCCTGTCCCAATCTTCGGATCCCCCGGGCGGATGCCTCGGAGTGGAATGGACCCTCCTGTCATTCTACATTCACGTTCTGAGGAACCCCCAAACTGTCTTTCATGACGTTGCCTTTTTTTAAAAAAAACGTTTATTTATTTGTTTTGAGAGTCACTGCAAGCACGAGGGAGGGAGAGACAGAGCGAATCCCAAGCAGGCTCCGTGCAGAGGTGACCCGGGCCTCGATCTTGTGACCGTGAGCTCATGACCTGAGCCAAAGTCAAGAGTCGGACGCGTAACCGACCGAGCCACGCAGGTGCCCCCGTCATGTTCTGATCAGAGAAGCCAGCGGCAGCATCCCTCAGGCCGCTCCTCTCCCCAAGCCCTGCCTCAGCCGAATCCTCAGCTCACCTCGCCCGCCCTCACCCCTCCTCTCAGGACGCCTCCCTCCGGGTGCAGCTCCAGCCACGAGCATCGCACCTCCTACTGGATCCAGGAACTGGCTGAGCACACCAGCCGTTATTGAGCACTTACTGTGTCCAGACGCTGTGCGATGAACGTGACGTTCACTGCGGTCTCGGACCCCACGGATACCTCTAGAAAGTACAGTCACCACCCCCATTCACATGCGAGGCCCTGAGGCTCCGAGCAGTGAAGTGACCCGGCCACGGTCACAGCTGCGAGGGGACCAGGCCGGTCCGTCTGGCCCCTGCGCTTGCCTTCTATTGGGACAGTCCTTGACACGCTCAGAGTGTCAGTCACCTGCAGAGCCCACAGACGCTGGCAGCGAGGCAGGAGAAGGGCTGAGTCAGCCCCGGACTCACAGCGCCTGGCTCCTACTTTTGTAAATTTATTTTTGAGAGGGAAAGAGACAGAGTGTGAGCAGGGGAGGGGCAGAGAGACATGGACACAGAATCGGAAGCAGCTCCAGGCTCTGAGCTGTCAGCACAGAGCCTGACAGTGGGCTCAAACTCCTGAACCATGAGATCATGACCTGAGGTGACGCTGGACGCTTAACCGACTGAGCCACCCAGGCGTCCCGATGTCTGGCTTCTCTTGGCTCTGACTAGCTGTGACCTAGTTCATAGGCCTCTCTGCATCGTGGTAGGGGTTGGTGTGAGCGAGAAGTGAACTGATAAATATCTTGGTGAACAGCAAGTGCTACGGAAGGGTTAGCCACCGCGTCGTCACCAGGTCACCGCGTCGTTACCACGCCACCGCGTCGTCACCATGTCACCATGTCGTCATCACGCCACCGTGTCGTCACCACCATGACCACCACCACCGTCATCACCACCA
>PJEM01011243.1:13426-39348 GCA_004023845.1 Helogale parvula
CATCACCATCATCACCACCACCACCACCACCACCACCACCACCACCACCATCATCATGTTTTAAACGCCACCCCCAGCCTTGCTGTCTCCTGTCACAATCCCTCAGCCTTTCCAGCCTGCATCCCTCCCTTCACAACGGCCGGCATCACTCAGCTCCCCAAGGACCACAGCTCCCCAGGCTGCCACACTTTCCAAGTCTCAAGCCGGGCCCCAGGCCAGGCTTGATCACAGAAACAACGGGATAGAGCATTTCAAACCAGCTGGGCACAGTCAGTAGAGGTCGGTCAGGGAAGAACTGCGGGATCCTCTGGCCTCAGTTGAGCCTTCAAGATGACCGGAGTCCCAGCCAGGAGCCTGACAATACCCTCAGGACACACTCTGAGCCAGAACCGCCCAGCTAAGCCACTCCCAATTCCTGACCCCCTCCCCACCCCAAAAATCCTGTTTGCTGACTTAGGTGGCCCAGTTTGGGGCTATGAACCCATTTTATGGAGCAACAGCTATGCGTTAGGCCCTCTGGCGAGACCAGGGACACGGTGGACACGAAGACCCCAGGACGCGTACTGGGGGACAGGTGACAGTTCACAACCCTGTCTGACCCTGAGGTGTGAGGTCCACGCTCCCTTCTCTGCAGTCCTGAAATCCAGACAAACCCAGACGACCGCAAGAGGTTCGTGGGCTGAGTCACAGCCCTTCGACCCCACCGAGAAGGAGCGTCCCGTGTCGTGTCTGAACACATTCACGTGGCAGATGGCGGGGCCACCCAGACCCTGCACGGGGTGGTGGGCGCTCCGTCACTGCATGAAGTCCCGGAAAGTCCTGAACTCCTCAGGCCGCAGGGTTTCAGCTACGAGACCACGGGTCTGAGTTAAGCAGGGTCCACCGGCCAGCGCCCAGCCCGGACTGGCCGAGGCCCCGCGGTGGCTGGGGAGCACGGGGGAACGTGGGGGCCCACCAGCGGCCGGGCACTCACCGGAAGGAGCCGTCCAGGTTGGCACGGTGGATGAAACTGAGCTTGGCGTCGGCCCAGTACAGCTTCTGTTCCTCCAGATCGATGGTCAGCCCGTTGGGCCAGTAAATGTCCGAGTCCACGATGACCTTCCGCGTGCTGCCGTCCATCCCCGCCCGCTCGATTCGCGGGGTCTCTCCCCAGTCTGTCCAGTACATGTACCTACGGCAGAGGCAAGCGCGGGCGGGCGGCTAGCGGGCACCGGCTCTTTTGTCTGTTTCCCGTCGACGCACCCACCAACGTGCAAAACAGGGGCTGAATCTGTCCTAAAATTGCGCCCGTTACAGAAAACCAGCGCTTAGGGCCTGGGACGTTACTGCTTCCGACTTGTCTTCTAAAAAGTTAGCGATATGTTAGTTTTTAAACCAAGTTGGGTAATCAACATATACTGTGTTCCCAACTTGTTCTGAGGCAGCAAGATATTCTGGGTACCCTCTCTTTTACCCAGTAGAATTCTTTCTTCTTCTTCTTTTTTTTTTTTTTAATTTTTATTTCTGAGAGCGAGAGAGAGAGAGAGAGAGAGAGAGGGCACACGTGAGTGCACATGAGCATGACCGGAGGAGGGGCAGAGAGCGGGGGAGACACAGAATCCGAAGCAGCTCCAGGCTCTGAGCTGTCAGCACAGAGCCTGATGTGGGGCTTGAACCCACAGACTGTAAGACCATAGACCTGAACTGAAGTCAGACGCTTAACTGACTGAGCCACCCAGGCGCCCCGGGTTTTGACATAGATTTGATGCCATGCTTCTACCAGCGTAAGTGTCCTAGGGAGTAGTTCCACTGTCCCGAAAACCCTCTGGGCTGCACTGCTTGTCCCTGCCTCTACAACCCCTGGAGGCCCTGAGTTTCTTGCCTTTTCCAGATCGTCCTGTGGTTGGAGCCCCCTGTGCAGGCTCTTCAGGTTGGCTGCTTTCACTAGTACGCATTTACGCTTCCTCCAGGACTTTCCGTGGCTTCACAGCTAGTTTTTTTAAAACGGTTAAATAATATTCCATCTTACATACTTTAACGGGCTTTAGAAGCTGATTTACAGGGGCGCCTGGGAGGCTCAGCCGGTTAAGCATCCAACTTCGGCTCAGGTCATGATCCTGCGGTTCGTGGGTTTGAGCCCCACGTCGGGCTCTGTGCTGACAGCTCAGAGCCTGGAGCCTGCTTCGAATTCTGTGTCTCCCGCTCTCTCTGCCCCTCCCCTGCTCACGTTGTGTGTGTGTGTCTGTCTCTCTCAAAAATAAGCGTTAAAAAAAATTTTATTTAATCTTTGTCAGAACCATAGTGTGTACGTGAGCACCAGGGCAATCTCTACACCTTCCCTTCACTTTTGCCATGAGCCTAAAATTCGTTAAAAAAAATAAAGTCTATCACTCATGATCAGGGAAATACAAATCAAAACCACACTGAGATACCACCTCACACCAGTCAGAGTGGCTAAAATGAACAAATCAAGAGACTATAGATGCTGGCGAGGGTGTGGAGAGACGGGCACCCTCCTGCACGGCTGGTGGGAATGTCAACTGGTGCAGCCGCTCTGGAAAACAGTGTGGAGGTTCCTCAAAAAACTATCCACAGAACTCCCCTATGACCCAGCAATAGCACTGCTGGGGATTTACCCAAGGGATACAGAAGTGCTGATGCACAGGGGCACATGTACCCCAGTGTTCACAGCGGCACTGTCAGCAATAGCCAAATCATGGAAAGAGCCTAAATGTCCATCACCTGATGAGTGGATCAAGAAGATGTGGTGTATACACAATGGAGTACTACATGGCAATGAGAGGGAATGACATATGGCCATTTGTAGGAAAGTGGATGGACCTCGAGGGTGTCATGCTAAGTGAAATAAGTCAGGCAGAGAAGGACAGACACCATATGTTTGCACTCATAGGTCTAACAGGAGAAACCTAATAGGGGACCATAAGAAAGGGAAAGGGGGGAGAATAGTTGGGGAGAGGGAGGGAGGCAAATCATGAGAGACTCTTGAATACAGAGAACAAACCGAGGGCTGATGGGGGAGGGGAAGGGGGCTGGAGGGGGGTACTTGTGCAGTGAGCTCTGGGTGTTATATGGAAACCAACCGGACAACAAACAAATAAAAAATAAATAAATAAATAAATATATAAATAAAGTCTATTAAAAAAAAACCCACGGGGGTGTGTGCACGGAAACGACAACGCAGTTTTCCTGGGTGTGACGGGGACCTGCCCTCCGTCTACAGTAAGGAGCAGGCACCCCGCATCCGCAAGAGACCACCCTGATTCACTTCGTACTCAGTGACACGAGGCGTCTGGGGTGACGGGTTCAAACCCCCCCAGGACCCAGAGAACGCATCCAGGTCTCCAGGTGGGGCGACCACCCCCAGGCACGGCTCGCCGCGACAGCAGACAGGCATTGCACCGCCCGGAGGACACGTGACCCCCACGTTCCGGTCAGGCGTGGATGAGCCACGGGACGCAAGGGTGGCAGGGTCCACTTCCACTTTGAGAGGCTGCGCTCCCGTGGTGGCCCAGGACGCTCTCCAGGCGGCGCGGTCCCCCCGGGCTGGGGGCAGGGGCGTCCTGGCCAATCAGCAAATCCCAAAACCCTCGGTCTCAGAGACTGCTTTAAAGACCAGCGGCCATGGGGCACCTGGAGGGCTCAGTCGCTTCAGTGTCCGGCTGCAGCTCAGGTCATGATCTCACTGTTCGTGGGTTCGAGCCCCACATCGGACTCTGTGCTGACCGCTCAGAGCCTGGAGCTGCTTCAGATTCTGTGTCTCCCTCTCTCTCTGACCTTCCTCTGTTCACACTGTCTGTCTCTCGCAAAAATCATTTAAAAAAATTAAAGGCCAGCAGCCTGTACACGCTGGGCCGAGGGGAGCACCTGGGTCCCCCGCCGGGTGCCATCTGTGAGAGGGCCTGCGGGGGCGCAGATCCAGCCGTCCCGTGACCACAGACTCTTCCCTTCCAGCTGCTTCTCCTTGACCAGGCAGGTGCCCCGCTGCCTCTGGCTCCTTCACAGGCTGGATCTCATCCCCCTTCAGTGAACCCTGAGCCGCTGCTGCGAGCCAGGGGCAGATCTGCGGCCACAGGAAGTATGGGTGCTGGGGGGGCACCCCCATTTGTGAGGCAGAGCGGTCTTCCCAGAGGGGTGTCATATCTGACCCATATCTGCTGGAGGAGCTGGGCCGGGGTCACTGACCGTGAGCTTGCAGGGGACAACCACACCTGACCATTGTCACCAAGTGCCACTGCCCTCCAGCCCTGGTGGGGACAGAGAGACGAGAGCACCCTTCACATGAACACCTCTCCCAAAAGCCTCTCTTGCGCGCTCTCCTCTGCGCCTAGAGATGCGGCTGATGCAGGGGAAGCAAGACTTACTACTCCCATTGGACAGATGGGAAAACCGAGGCTCCAAAAGGCCGACGTGCCCCACATCACATGCCGGTAGCTTGGGAGCACTGCCTAGCTCTCGGCGAGGCCAGGGCCTGGCCGTCACGTGACTCACCCCTGTGCCAGCAGGTCTGGGGCATTGGTGAACTTTTCCTGGCAGCCCAAGGCCTGCAGGTGCGGCTGGCCAGCTCCGCAAAGGTGTAGACGCCGTTCTTCCCACTGTTTTTCCCACCCCCAGCAGCCTGGAGGGGGCCCAGCCTTCCCGCCACCCGCCAAGAAGATATCGGGAGAATAAATCTCCGAGCAATCCACTCATGCCCTTCCTGAATGTTCCACCGCAGCCAACGAGAAAGGCCGGAAAATGTGAAGACTCAGGACCTCCGCGAGGAGCATAACTCAAATTCCTTCCCCGGGTTTCATAACAGAGGCTGCTGGCTTCCTTAAATGGGGAATCTGCAAGCCCCTCTGCGCGCAGAGGCCGTCGGCGTGGATGTGCTTTTGCAAAAACCCTCAAAGGCTGCCACGGGCCCAGCCGCATTCCACGGGGGGCGAGGGGGGGAATGAACTTCCGAAGGAAAGCCCGGCTGACTGGTCTCTGTGCAGAAGCCTGCTGGCTGCGGTCGGAGGGTCGTGGCCGTGTGTTATTTTGGGGAAGGACTGGTTCGCATGTTAAAGAAGGGGTTGGGTTTCAGCCTGGCTTTCAATGGAGACCCAGGAGCCCCTGCAGCCCCTCACAGCCACTGGCTGAGCAGGCCTTGGCTGGTGCAGCCCCGGCTCCAGGGGCTCAGAGCCCCAGGGTCCTCCCCAGAGCCTGCTCTGCCGCCCCCGTGGACGCCTGGCCCCAGGGACACCGGTGTGGGCCCTCTGCCCTGCTGGCAGCCCACACTTCGCCACCTGTGCTGCCGGAAGCTGCGAGCCTGGCGTCTCGGGGCCACGGGCGCTCCTGGCTATGGGGCGCTCGGTCATGTGCATGCTGAGACGGACCGAGAATCCTTCCCGATGAGGAGGTCTGGGTGGGGAGCCCCCCCGGTGGGAGACCACGGCGGAGGCCCCGACAGGCCAGAGAGGGGGAAAGCAGCTCGTGCCTGTGGCCAGGACTGAGCACAAGGCCCGCTGTCCCAGCTCTCAGGACAGCGGTCCTGTCCCCAGGACCGGCCCCACGGTGGGCATTGAGCTGCCGGCCCGGAGTCCTTCCGTCTGGGCAGCATGGCGCCCAAGGGGACAGAACAGGCATCTCAAATCTTAGCCGGGGGGGTAAAGAAGTGTCGGGGAGAAGGCCAGGGCCCCCAGAAGTCCTTCCCGGGGCATCAACCCCAAGGTCACCTTCGCCCCGGGGGCGGGGGGTGGGAGAGAATTTAGAGGCAACATCAGAAAGGATTTCAATCGGATTATAGGAAAAGCCAGAGCCAGAGACTGACTGACGCCCAGAGATGCTGCAGGCAAGGCCAGCCCGGTGAGAACACGAGAAGACTGCTCCCCACTGAGCACCGAGCACCTCCGCACCCGGCACCCAGACCTCCCCATCAAGCACCTCCCTACCGAGTGCCTGGCACCTCCCCACCAGGCACCAGGCACCTCCCAACTGAGCACTTTTCCACCAAGCACTGAGCACCTCCCAACCAGGAATCAAGCACCTTCCAACTCAGTACCTCCCCGCCAAGCACCCAGCACCTCCCCACCAGGTACCAAGCACCTCCCCACCAAGCACCCAGCATCTCTAATCAAGCACCTCCCAACCTGGTACCAAGCACCTCCCCGCCAAGCACCCAGCACCTCCAAATCAAGCACCTCCCCACCTGGTACCAAGCACCTCCCCACCAAGCACCCAGCACCTCCCCACCAAGCACCAAGCACCTCCCCACCAAGCACCCAGCATCTCTAATCAAGCACCCTCCCAATTAGGCACTGGGCATCTCCTAACTGAGCACAAGATGGTGAAAGGTCAAGAGAAAGAAGAGACCTCTGTGCCCCGACAAGGAGACTGTATTGGGGTGGGGGGAGGGTCATTTTTAGTATAAGAACAATGTGTACTGAAGCCACTGCTCGTGGTGGTCTCTGCACGGCACGTGACAAGGCCACAAGCCTGCACAGAGGGGGACACGAGGCACAGGGCGGACGCCGCACCTGCTGCTGGTCTCTCTCTAACCTACGTGCAAAGAACCCCCCACGGTCTGCTTTCCGAGCGGATCCCAGATCTGGCTGCTGCTCACCCACAGTCCAGCCTCCTGATCCAAACCTCCACCTCTGCATCCAGATCAGTGATGGCTGCTGAGCCCCCCCCCACCCCAAAGTCCAACAGCCAGAGAGACCCATTTACACAGGAGTCAGACCCAGCAACTCCCCCACTGTAAATAGGGCCTGCCCCGCACCCACTCCGTGGCCTCCCCTCCCCCTCACTCCACTAGAGCCTCTCCAGCAGGCTGGGCCTCCTCCTACCCCAGGGCCTTTGCACTGGTGGCTCTCGCTACCTGCAATGTTCGTCCCCTGGATGGCCACACGGCTCTCTCTCTCATCTGCTTCAGGTCATAGCTCAAATGTCACCAACAGAGAGTCCTCGGCCCCTGACGTACAAGAAGCCACTTACCTCACTCTCTTTGTCCTCGGGCCCTGCATGGTTCTCTTCTGTGGCACATTCCTCCCAGACACACTATCTACTTATGATCTTCTCCCCCCAGGGGATCAGGGCCTCAAGCTGGCACCCCTCAGCCTCTCCCCTTGCTGACAACGTCCCCTCTCAGGGAGACTCGGCCCTGCCAGCTGTCGCCTCTGAAAAGGCGGGGTCCCGGAGCCACTCCGCAGTACAGGAGAGGCCTGCCTGCAGCTGGGGAGTGGGCAGGAGGGGCCTACGGGAAGACATTGTAGGGCGCAGTCCCCCAGGACGCGGGGGCTGGGGTGCTCCCCCACTGGCCTGATCCTAGCGAGCCAGACACCGGGGCCGTGAATCCCAGCCCACCCGGCCCCCGGTGCGCACCTACGGCTGACATAGGAGCCAGCACCCCGAGCACCTGGCCCCGCGGCACCCCTTCACCCAGCCTCCTCCCCGAGCCACCCAAACAGCAGCCACAGCGCGGCCAGGGTCGCCCACGGGGCAGAGAGGACCCCGACAGGGACAAGAGCAAGTCGGTGGCATCAGGACCAGCACCAGGGGGTCCTACTGTCTTTTGTTCAAGACGCCAGGGAGCCAACCATCTGACAACGAACTGGCAGAGGACTGGACGCACATGGCGGTTGGACGGCCGCTGCCACCGGGCACCTGCTGCCCAGGCGAGGGCGTAAGCGAGGCAGGTACTCAGGGTGGAGGGCTGACGGAGCACACATCTCCCACTCGGAAAAGTCTAGAACAAGCCTGGTGGGCCGGCCAGCGACACTCAGCCGCCTCCCCACGATCTCTCCGGTACGGCCTCCAAATCCAAGCACATTCCCAGCTTTGTCCCCCGTCACACAGCCCCACCTAGCACTGAGCTGGGCCCTGAGGCTTCTCGGGGGCCGGTGAGCCCAGCAGGCCTGGGGGGCAGAGGGGGGCACATGGCTTCCGGAAGAGGCCAGAGAAACAATGCTGTGCCAAGCTCCCCTTCTGGACAAGGACCTTCACCTTCTACACCATCACCAGCCGAGGCTGCCGGAGAGGGGTCAACGGTACAGATTCGCCTGCGTCTTCTCGGACGCCATCACACACACGACAGGGACACCCAGAGATTCGAACCCACGGCAGAGCCTCAGACGTGGCAGGTTTAGAACGGAAGCCAAACTGTGGAATACCGAGGGGAAATACTTCCCCACAGGCCCTGGGACGCGAACTCCTGTGAAAAAGGCCGGGTTTGCTCTGGAGAAGGTGGCAGGGGCTCAAGGAAATTCAAGAGAGAAACCACGACCCCCCGGAGCCCCGCCAGGAAGGAAGGAGGCTGGGTTTACCCGTGGGCGGGGTCCAAGGCGATGGCCCGCGGCTGGTCGAGGTCCTGCCAGAAGAGGACCTTCCGGGACGTTCCGTTGAGGTTGGCGACCTCGATGCGGTTGGTCTCCGAGTCCGTCCAGTACAGCTTCTTGCCGACCCAGTCGCAGGCCAGGCCGTCGGGCGACACCAGGCCGGAGATGATCACGTTCTGCACGGCGGCCCCTGTCTGGTTCAGGAAGGTCTGCTTGATGGCCTCCTCGCTCACGTCCGTCCAGTACACGGCCCCCTTGGAGAACTGGAAGTCCACGGCGGCCGCGTCCTCCAGGCCGCTGACCACGACGGTGGACTCCAGCTTGACCCCGCCGGCGTCCACCAGCCGCACGTCCCGGCGGTTCGCGAACAGCAGGAGCGGCGAGGCTGTGGGGGGAGGGGGGGGGACCGTGAGGACCGCTGACCCAGCCGGGAGCCGCGCGGCCCGGGGCGGGGGCTGTGGGCACCGACCACACGCCCGGCCGCGCCCCAGGCCCCCCGCTCCTTCCCTCCGCTCCCCCAAGGCAGAGAAGGTGCCTGGGCAGCCCCGGGCCAGGCCATCTCGAAGCTTCTGAGTGACAGTGCTGCTGTTACTGAAATCACGGAGGGCGGCCGGCCAGCCCCAGGCCACGGTGATGCTTCCTGCCACGCCCGTCAACTCACACGAGGAGGCCACGGCCACACCACACCGGGCCTCTAGGGGCTGCAGAGAAGTCACATCAGCCTGACCCAAGGGGAGGGGACGTGAGGGCACAGTCCTGGCCGGGAGGGCCGGAGGATGCCCGCACAATTCCTGGACCCACTGTCCGCGCCCAGGCCCCTTGCTGGGATGGCGGCCTCGGGGTCCCACTCTGGAATGCCCCCCCTCAGCTGAAACCCCTTCACCGGCTCCCTGTGCTGCTGGGCCTGAGGCCAGGCTGCCAAAGCGAGCGCCACGCTCAAGCCCAGACCACGCCTCCGCAGAACGTGCAGGGACACAGGAGGGCTCGAGGTCAGGACCCTCATGGGGCTCCGCGACTGCCACCACCATGGGCAGTGAGCTGTCAGTCTACGGCTCTGAGGCAGGAAGGAAAGCTGTAAAGATCAAACGGGGGGGGGGGGGCGCGGAGGGGGTGATGCACTGCATCCTGGCCTCTCGCAAGGAGGAGATGGCCACAAAGGACAGCTGTCCCCAAATCTCACCCCCCATGCCCCAGGCAGGTGCCAACAGAGAGCACAGGACATCTGTCATCGCGGGCTGACAGCCCTCTGCAGGCTCCCAGGAAGCCGCCTGGGGACCCCGTGCGCGGGCCTGGGCTGGGGTGACATCACGCCCGTTTTATGGAAGGGGAAGAGAAGACTTCGAGAAACGCCTGCGCAGCCCAGTTCAGCAGCCCTTGCGCTTTGGAACCCGAATCGCGTGCCAGCTGCACGGGTGTATTTGGTTCGTAAAAACTGTACCCTTTTTCTGTGTACAGTTCCTTCAATACGAAACTTTTAATCATTAAAAAATAGGGGGCGCCTGGGTGGCTCAGTCGGTTGAGCATCTGGCTTCGGCTCAGGTCATGACCTCGCAGTTCGTGGGTTCGAGCCCCACGTGGGGCCCTGTGCTGACAGCTCAGAGCCTGGAGCTGCTTCCGATTCTCTGCCTCCCTCTCTCTCTGACCCTCTCTTGCTCACGCTGTCTCTTTCTCTCTCAAAAATAAATAAAACATTTTAAACATTATTTTAAAAAAATAATTAAAAAACGGAACCTTTGCTGCTTTCTAAGCTTCTTGCAGGACTCTCCCCAACGTGCCGAGGGTCCCCGCGGACCCTGCGCTCCAGGGGCCGCCTGCCTGGCAGCACCGGCCGTCGCGTGCAGAAGCATTTCAGGGGCGCCTGGGGCTCAGTCGGTTGGGCTCCGGCTCAGGTCATGATCTCATGGTTTGTGGGTTCAAGCCCCGCATCGGCCTCTGTGCTGACAGTTCAGAGCCTGGAGCTGCTTCGGATTCTGTGTCTCCTTCTCTCTCTGCCCCTCCCCCAATCGTGCTCTGTCTCTCTCTGTCTCTCAAAAATAAATAAATGTAAAAAGAAAAAAATTTTTTAAAAAAGCATTTCACCTGCCCCGCCCCCAGCCTACAGCGCCCCAACCTCAAGAGGCTGAGTTACCTCTGCCCTGCGGGAGGTGGGGAGGGAAGGGGGTGCGCCGTCCAGAAGGGTGTAGCCCCCTCCCCAGCTAGAGGCTCTGGAGAGTGGAGGGGGGACGCCCACCGCCACAGGCCTGGCCAGCAGCCGGGTGCCGCGCGAGGGTCGTAGCGCGGTGGGCGAAGGGGGAGGGCGACGCCAGGAAGGATCCGTGAAGACCAGAGGCGGGGTGGGGGGGAGTCTTGCCTGGGCACAGGGCCATATGAGGACACGGGGCGGCCCCGGGCGAAGCCACAGCAAACAAAGACACCCCATGGCACGCCCGGGGTGACGGGGCCTGCCTGGGGCCCTCGCCGCCATCGCGATGTTCCCGGCCACCCAGAGCAAGCATTACCAGCAATCCCGATCCGCCCGCGGGGTTCACGGTGCCCAGGCGCCTGAAGTTCCCTGCGGCAAGGTCCCCTGGCTCGTCCCCACTCATCCTGCAAAGGCGTGAGCTGCCCGAGCACGCGGAGTCGAAATTCAAGCACGGCGGATCTTAACCCTCTGAGGGTCTCGACGCTCCCTGATCTAAGCTGGCCCTCTCCCCACGGACACACAGAGGCAGCCGTACGTGGTGCTGTCACCAAGCCCCACAATGTCCCCCGCCGGGAGGACCGGGCTGCGGCACCATCACGCCCTTGCATGCAGGAGAGGCCGCAGCCTTCTCTCGCTATCAGTCAATCTCCGTCTCCAGGAGGGAGTGAGCTCCCTGTTGCCGCAGGCATTCAAGGGGCAGCAGGAGAGGACCGGGGAGGGGCTGCAGGTGAGGCTCACCAGGTGGAAGTGTATCAGGGGACAGCCCCACAGACAAGCAGTCTCCCACTCCCCCCGCAGGACAGAGGCACCGACGTGGGGGGCACTTTCTCAGGGGGAAATCACTTGCCCAAGTGTGAGCCAGGCACCCAGAACACCCCACCCCCAGCAGAGGTCTCCTGGGGGGAAGCGGGGTGCTGGGCCAGGAGCGGAGGGGGAGGAAGGGAGCTCTTGGAAGCTGCCCCAGGCACAAAAAATCCTAGCTGTCTGTTCTTTCTCCCCAAACTGGAAAGACCACATTTTCCCCACGGTTTACACTCTGGGCAGTTCAGGTGTACCCTTCAAAGGCCACAGCTGGGGGGGTGGGGGAGGTTCCATTTTCTGTGCTTTTCCCGAGGTGAGACTCTCGGGGAGGGGGGTCTCCTAGGAAGCCAGGACTGGGCGGGCAGCAGGCAGCCCGGGCGGGCAAGGCCCCAGCAGGCAGGCCCTTTCCAGGAGGAGCCACTCCTGCTTCTAGAATGTTTAGAAAGCACGGCACACTCAGGCCCCAAGTCCCCAGAGGCACCTGCCTCACTCTCCAGTCACCCGGGGACCCACAGTGAGGGGCAGCACCCACTCTCCTGGCGGCCTGCTCAGGGCCTGGGGGACCCGGGGGTGACGTGGACCCCCCACCAGGAGACAGGTAGAGAGACACTGGGGGGGGCAGAGCTAGGCTGCCATGGCGACGCTGGTGGGGGCAGGGCCAGGTGGAGCAGAAGAGTGGGGAAGGGTCCCAGGAGTGCGGTGAAGAGGGGCCAGTGCGCTGCACCGAGCCTAGGACAGAGCTGGCCCAGAGAGTCGCGGCAGGGGGCCATGTAGCGCCATCCGGGACACACAGAACCCACCCTGGTGTCCTATGTTACTGTGGGGAAACAGACAATGAGCACTCAATGCAATAGAGAGTTGGTACCTTGAAACATCAACGCTATGGTTGGGGAGAAACAGAGCAGTCTAAAAGGTTTGGGGGGCGGTTGTCATTTCACGTAAGATGGTCAAGGCCGTTCCCCTGAGAAAGTAACAACCGGGCAAAGACATGAGAGGGTGAGGGCGGGCCGGAGGGAAGGCATCACCAGCAGAGGGGGTAGCCAGTGCAAAGGTCCTGGGGTGAAGCATGTGGGAGGATCAGACGCTGGTCCTGTGTGCTCCTTCCGGCCGGCAGCATGCCTACGTGTCAAAGACCCTCTGATCCCACAGCCCCCCGTGGGTCAGGGGTCTTGGCTGCCCATCCCCCAGGGGAGAGGACTGTTGCTCTGCGAAGGGCACTTGACCGGCCCCGGGTCACTCAATCAGGGACGATCTGTTGACTCGTGGCCTGAGCTTCTGGGCAGTGAGAAGAAGGAATCATAGGAAGGAGGGCAGACAGGCCACAAGCAGGAGCCGCTTGCCTGGCCACCTCCCGGCTCCAGAAGCCACCGGCATCACCATGAAAACCAGACTGTCACCTGATGGCCGCGGACACCCGGGCCAAGCCTTCTAGAAAACACGGTGGTAAGCGGGATTAAGGACCATAAAACCACCTAAGCCCTCTCCCCGGAAATCACCCTGCCAGGGACTCATCCCGAGGAACACCCAGAGGCAGGAGAAAGGCCCGGGCGCAGTGCTGGCTTTGCAGCAGCCTTATTCGCGACAGAAAATGAAGAAAACACCTCCGATGTTGGGGAGACCGCTGCTCTGTCAGCACAAAGTCGCATCCACAAACCCAACTGGAACACGGCCGCGGCGACAGCAGAGAACACGTGCGACCCCACGTTAAGTGACAACGGGCGCGCACCGCCTCACCGTAGGCCCCGATTTGTACGAGATCTGCAGCTGTGTGACCACACGGGGTGGGACCAGGGATCCAACGGGAGATCGGACCCGGGGAGCTGGCCCTGCTGGGTCTCTGGGTAAACACACTTTTCCCGTCTTCCCCAAAGTTCCGTTTCCGTTGCCACGAAGCTATCCGTGCAAGTGTGGCTTTCGAGACCACGCATCAGAAGGGCCGCAGACTGGTCGGCCCTCCTGCCGCTCAGACCGGACCCTCTTGGACTGCAACGTCCGGTCTGGAATGGGGGGCAAGCACTGAACCTCCACTTTGGAGGCCAGGACATGTGATCAGGGCGATTCGCACAGAGGCCGGCCCGGGAGACAGCAGCTGGGCGAGCCAGCACGGAGCCAGCTCTGCTCCAGAGGGACATTCACGGACTCAGACTCGGGGGCAAGGGGGGGCCTGACCTCTCATCGTGAGATTTGGGGCAAAACCCTAGAGGCAGGCAAGGAGATCCACTCTGTATTAAAAGGTACCACGGCGCTCTGAGCCGACCGAATCCCCATGACATTCTTCCTAGGTCCTGGCTTCCCAGTGGTTTAACCAGGCGCAGACGACCCTCTGTGTGACCCTGGATTTACATGGCCCTTCCTGGCGTGACCCTGAGGACCTCTCCCAGAGCCCTGCATGTTCGCCACCCCTCTGTGGTGCTGGGGACCGGGAGCAGGGCACCCCGGCTGTCCGCAGGTGGTCTGATGCTCCCGGCACGCTCGGCCGGGGTCCGGATCCTTCCCCTCCTGCCCTGGGCGCCAGGGCCCGTGAGCAGTTTCCAGTCCCCACCGCGGCAGGACCAGGAGTCTGGAAAGCCAGCACCAACCACCCCCTTTCCCCCATGTAAGCACACCCACTATTTATGTACAGAATTCAGAGCAGATGTCTGGGCTTCCGTTGCAATAGGCCGTATTTTATACTGTTCACATGGTTACACTAAACACAAGCGACCCAAGGTAACCCAATCCTCTGCCCGCCGCCAAACGGGCCACGGCTGGAGCACAGGCCTTACTGAGCCTCACCAAGCGTTAGGCGGCTTGTCGCGGAGCAGGCGAGGCCTGGGCAAGAGCTGTGGATTCATCAGCCACGGCCGACCCTCGGTCCCACGCCAGCCCCGCGGGGACGGAGACTGCGCGGGCCCACATTCGAGGAGCCCAGAACCTGGCGGGGCAGGACACGCACTGCACACATAACGCATAGTTAACCTCCACAAGGAGGAACGGCAGGTGAAGGCCACGGGCAGGAGGTGCCTGGGGTCTGAAGGAGACTGAGCAGTGAGCTGCACCCGGCGGGCTTCCTGGAGGAAGGGAGACCGGAGCCAAGCACACCTAGGCTCGACGCCAAGATCCATCTATCCCCTATGCTACTTTTACTCACGACGGCTCACAAGCAACCTGCCCAGCACCTAGCGGCTCCGGGTGCCTTCAAGCAGCTTGTCTCACTGGGTGTCGTGTCTGTCCCCTCACACGCCCCATCCCCAGGGGCAGGCGTCCCACCGGTGCCACACCCCCGGCTACTCGCGGGTCCACTCCCGCCTTCCCTCTGCGGGTCTGCCGTCCACCTGCTGGGCCCTGCACCAGCTCCGGGCGGAGCCAGCCCTCCTGACTCTCCCCTCCGCGTGTCCGCCCACATCTGCACCCGGCTTCCCGAGTCCCATGGCCTCTGCGAGGGTCGTTGTATGAAATCTCCAAGTCTTCACGGCACGAAGAAGCAGGAACGTCACGGTGTGGCTGGCAGCACAGAGAGGTCCACAAGGACGCTTCTTGCACTGCAGCTCGAGTATCGAGAGCCTGGCTTCGGGAGCAGGAGGAGGCCCCGGCCACATAACGGCGCGGTGTGCTTCCTGCCGCTGGACTGGACCTTTTAAATGGTTAGGATGGTCAGCGCGATGTGATGTGTACTGTAACACAACTTAACAGGACGTAAAAACGTCTGGTGGGGCAGCATGGAATGTTATAAGCTACTGTAAAGGATGGCTTAGAGGGGCGTCTGGGGGGCTCAGTCTGTTGAGTGTCCGGCTTCGGCTCAGGTCGTGATCTCACGGGTCATGGGTTTGAGCCCCACGTCGGGCTCTGTGCTGATAGCTTGAAGCCTGGAGCCAGTCTTTGGATTCTGTGTCTCCTTCTCTCTCTGACCCTCCCCCGCTCACATTCTGTGTGTCCCTCTCTCTCAAAAATAAATAAATATTAAAAACTTTTTTAAAGAAAGAATGACTTAGGACTATAGTTACACCCTTCATTCAGGATTTTAAAAAAAAACTTAATGTCTATTTTTGAGAGAGAGAGAGCATGCAAGTAAGCAGGGAACAGGGGGAGAGAGAGAGAAGGAGAATGAGTGGGGGAGGGGCGGGGAGGACACAGCATCTGAAGCAGGCTCTGCGCTGGCAGCAGAGAGCCGGATGCGGGGCTCAAACCCACGGACTGTGAGATCATGACCTGAGCTTAACCACCTGAGCCCCCCAGCCCCCCCAGGATTTTGTGTTTAGATGTTGAGCTCATTAAAGCTTGTCCACAATGTGCTAGGCATTCATTTATTTAAGCCAGTGTAGACTCATTTGTTCCTATCCCATTGAATGGGTTAAGATCCAACATTCCCATTTACTCTGATGTCCATACTTCCCTAGACTTGGATAGCGAGGGTCCCTTCACGCTGGCTCTTGCGTTGCCTTGGCACATCCCCGTTTCCCCTAGGACTTCTTTACTTTCTGGCCCAACGAGGTGCTCCAGGCACAGGGGGCCCTTCCCCTGCCACAGCCAGGAGCTGGCATCTCCTCTGAGGAGCCCTGGCTCCTCTCCGGGGACAGTGGAGTTCAGAAGCCCAGACCCAGGGGGACCTGGGGGCAGGGGTCAGTTGCTTGAGCGTCTGACTTCAGCTCAGGTCATGATCTCACAGTTTGTGGGTTCAAGCCCCACACTGGGCTCACGGAGTCAGCACAGAGCCCACTTTGGATCCTCTGTCTCCCTCTCTCTGCCCCTCCCCCACTCATGCGTGTGCTCTTGCTCGCTCTCTAAGGAAACATCAAAACAAATTGTTTTTAGAAGCCCAGACCTGGGCGTGGCGTGTTCGCGGCCACCTGAAAGTCACCGCCCCGGGGCCGTCAGGAGACAGAGGACCCGTGTGACCCACACATCCCGTCTCTGCACCTGCCCGCTCACTGACCGTCTTCACAGCCGCCAGGTCACTGGGGGGCCTCGGTGACGGCCGCAGACAGGTGCCCGCACGCAGACTCAGCGCCCGCCCTGCCTTCTCGTTTCCGCTCCCAGATCGGAAACAAGCACCCTTTACATCGTCAGTGCCACGCGGTTCACGTTTCTGTGTTTTTGCTGGGGATGTCCCTGCTGAAAGCGGTCCCCGGGCCTGGCGTTCAAGTGCCGTCCAGCGCGCCTTGCAGACAAAACATGCTTTCGAGGGGTTTCCTCCAGGCGTGACTCCCGGCTCAGCCGGCGGTGGGCTCCGTGTCAGCCCATCAGCAGTATACGGGTCTTTAAACAAAAGCAGCAGTAAAGGGGTCTTTAGACAAAAGCACAAGGGAGTGGACGATGTACTGAGCAGCAGAGGAAGGTGCTGGCTTCACGGGAGCCCAGCCCGGGACCTCCCCGGGAACCAGGGCTCCGCGTCACTGACCCGGCGCTCGCGGGGACCACAGACCAGGACCGCCGCAGGTACGGAGAATCGTGTGCACGCACTCTTACACACACATACGCCTAAAGCCATCTCTGTGTCTCCTTCCGCGTGTGTGTCACACGGTACAAACGCACGAGTGTGTGGCTGCACCCTACAGTTTTACACATTTCCGTTAGGGTATTTTCTAGCCTTTCCCCTTTTCTGTGTTTGTGGGAACCTTCTCCAAAGTGGGGACCTGGCGTTTGTGACTGGTGACCGACTTCCTCATTTGCTCGTGTAACTGACCTCCCAACGGCTCCCAGCCTCTGCCGCCCGTCACCGCTCGCCGCGCACCGCACCCTGGCTCGCTTCTCGGACGCCGGGTGCCCCAGGCTGTGCTGCCACCAGCACCCGCACGCCACACTCCCAGGTACTTTCAAGTTCAAACCATCATTCAGGGCGCCCGGATGGTTCAGTCGGTTGAGCATCCGACGTGGGCTCAGGTCACGATCTCATGGCTCGTAAGTTCGAGCCCCGCATCAGGCGCTGTGCTGACGGCTCGGAGCCTGGAGCTGCTTCGGATTCTGTGTCTCCCTCTCCCTCTGCTCCGCCCCCACTCACAGTCTGTTTCTCTCAAAAATAAACACTAAAAAATTTTTTTAATTAAAAAATAATAAAACTAGCGTGACTCTAACAGAGGAAACGCAGAATTCCCTTGAATGTTGTGATAAAGCATGAAGCTTCAAAGGCACCGAGGCTGTGGCTGGGGGATGTTCAGGACGATGTGAAAACCTCTCCCCACCCCCGGGCAGGAAAGATCTATTTCCCGCCTAAGAGGAAATGCAGGAAAAAGCGCGGATCTGGCTAACATGACAGGGACCAAGGAGAAATCTGTGCAGTCTCCAAAGGTGCAAGGGAGCTCGGCTCCCCAGCTCGGTGCTCACAGACACCCAGCCTCACCTCCACGTGCAAGATCACACGCTGGATTGCTGAGCATGGAAGGCACAGATGTGAAAATGGCCGGAAAAGTCTTTGACTCAACCGTGAGCACCGACCTGCACAAAACCCCACCTCGACCTCTCCTGGCAACGTCTCAATCAACGTCATCTTAAACGCCCAGACTCCGCTCTACGTGGGCAGCCCCTGGAAGCCCGGGACCTCCCTGCCCCGCACCCCCGGGCACCAGGGACGCACCCTCTTGCCCTGCGAGGCTCAGCGACCACAATCCCAGCCGTGGTTTTACCTTCCGTCTCCAGCTTCCACTCGGTGACGACGGGCTCCGCTCCGCGACACGCCCGCAGCAGCCTCAGCGTTCTCCAGGGAGACTTGACATTTACAGCAGTAGTAAAATGTCGGGTTTCCTTTAACTGAACAGATGTTCTACCTTTTATGGAAAAGCTCGACAAACTCAAACGTGGCCTGAATGGGCTGAGGCGGAGGGGAACCCTCTGTGACATCTCTCAAACGTGGGGGAGACGGCTCTGCTCCCCCGGCTCCCTCCTCACCTGACCGGCCCCGGCCCCCCAGCCTCCCCTCCGTGCCCCCAGCCCCACTCCCACCCCCTCCACCACCGTGCCCAGAGCTGATCCCGCACCGAGCCCAGGCGGAAGCCAGGTCCGCTGGGAGACTGCCCAGCTCCAGGCGCCTGCGAGGCTGGCCCTGGCCCCCGGGGCCCCCGGCAGAGGGCCCTCCTTCCGCCCTTCCCATCCCAGTGCTATCCAGAGAATGACCCGTCCACCGACTTGGGGCGCTGACATGTGGACAAAAATAATGAATAAATATCATATTTCGCTTCACAGCCAGAGCAGACACAGCAAGGTTGGCATAAGCCTATAACCCGTTACAAAGGCCTGTTTATCTATTCCCAGACCAGACCAAGGCTGCTTGGGATATAAAGAGAGTTTTTATTACAACCGCAAGGGAGGGGAATTCAGAACGGACAAGACTTGAGGGGTGCCTCCTTGGGCAAGACAGGCGGGGGGGCAGCTAGAAAGCAACTCGAGGAATCTTCCAGAACAGTAGAAGATCTACTCTCCGCCTAGGCTAAGCCGGTGAGCTGTGGACATTCACCAAGCTGCTCTCTCAAGGTCTCCGCACATCGCTGGCCGCAGAGCCAAGGCCGCCACCTCTCACCCCGCCTTCCCCGTCCGGCCCAGCCACGTGGGTCAGGGCCCTGCCCTCCAGGCCTACCTCGCACCTGCCCTGCACCTGCCGGGCTCCTGGCCCGTGTCTCCCACCTGCTCCTGCATCCACGGGCTCCCGGCCTGGGTTCCCTGCTCAGCTCAGAGCCAGCCCTTTCTCCAGCCCGGTCGCCCCATTTCTGCCATCCCCCAGCTACCACACTAATCTCCCTAACACACGCACGCACACGCACGCGCACACACACACACACACACACACACACACACACACACACACAGTAATTAACCCTGAGGTCCAGGCAAGTTTCCAGAGCAGGCACCACATTTCAAAGGTCAGGGAAGCAGATGAACAGGAAACTACAGGGCCGGGTTTGGGGGGGGCGGCAGGGGGTGGAGGGGCGGGAAAGAAGAAATGACATACAAAGAAATGAAGTTTCGGACACCTCAGAGCCAAAGAAGTTTAGAGGCACAGTCTCATTAAATAGGGTTTTCATTAAACAGGGAGATGGGATGGGGGTCCCCACGATCCCCCTGCTCGAGGGGGGCTGTGCCCTAGGGCAGGTGGACGGATGCTCCGGCCAGAGCCGAGGACGAGCCTGGGCTCGGCCACTCGGGAAAGTCCAGGGGCACAGAGCCACTGCGTGACTGCCAGAGGGGCCCCTGAGTATCCGCTGGGGTAGCCCACTGCTGCCAAGGGCCACTCTGAGGGTCCCAACCCTGGCCCATGACCCCTCCCACCCCGCACTGGGTCACCCCAGCCCAGGACACGTCCAGGGATGACTGTCAGGGGGTCATCAAGCCTCCCACCTCGCAAGCCCCGAAACCCTTTTTCGACTGAAGCCAGCTCCCCGGTGCCCAGCCCCCAGCCCAACTCCCACCCGGGGCAGCGGACCCCAGAGGGAGGGGCAGAGGAAGGAAGTGGCCTCCGCTGTGGGCCTGCTCACCCGCTATCTTAACCCAACTCAGTCTCGTAACACCCCCTGCCCCCCACCCTGGCCTTGAGGAGGAGCAGGCTTTTTGTTGTTTTTTATTTTTGGAGATAAAGAATCCCTCCAGCAGCAGAAGCCACACCGCATGGGATGGGCGGGGCCGAGAGGTGGGGCTGGTGGGCGGAGCCAAGAGGTAAAGTCCGGACCCAAGCTGGCTTTTGTCAGCACCATCTCCCACCACACCACGTGTCACCCAAATCCATCTCTGGGAATAAACCCCCAAAGCAACCAAGAGGCAGCCTCAGAATGTCGACGTGGACAGGTCTCCCCAAGTCTCTTGACACGAGTGGCTGAGAGCTTACTTTGACCTTGGATTCAGGCACGATGCTGGGCCACTCCACACAGTCAGCAGAGTGAGGAGACCATGGCCCAGAGGTGACAACTGTGAATAAGTCACACCGAAGCAAGGGTGACAGGTAAGAAGAGTGCTGGTGATGTCCCCTGTCACTCTGGGCACAACCCAGATCACACACCAGTAGTCACTTTTTTTTCCCCAAGCTGGAAAGCCAGCCTAGGGGGAAGGGGACGCAGTCTAGCATGCAACTGCCATTTTAGAGTCTCTGAGAAGTCCCGCAGTGAGACCTAGATCATGCCCTACACCCAGGTGTATCTGACAAAGGAACATCTTTTAGCTTTGACCCAGGGGACCCATTTCGAAAAACACTGTCCTGGGGGTACTTGGGGGGCTCAGTCCGTTAAGTGTCCAACTTCGGCTCAGGTCATATCTGGCGATCTGTGGGTTCGAGCCCCGCATCGGGCTCTGTGCTGACAGCTCGGAGCCTGGAGCCTGCTTCAGATTCTGTGTCTCCCTCTCTCTCTGCCCCTCCCCCGCTCGCTCTCTGTCTCTCCTGTCTTTCAAAAATAAATAAACGGTATAAAAAACAAAAAGAAAAAGAAAAAGAAAGAAAAATACTGGCCTGAAGGTGAAGTGAACCAGGAAACACGAAGGTAAAGACTCCTTTGCGGAGGCCCCACGGGCCCCGGAGCGCTGGCCGTCTCCGCTCGGCACCCTCGCCTCCCACCCCCTTTCCGTGGACAGAAGACTGAGGTCCGCCGCCGCTGGGGGCTCTGTGGGGCCACGTGGTATTCCAGCCAGAGGAAGGCTGTCCTGACAGAGAGGCCAGCTGGTTGGTGGGAAATCATCTGCCACAAACCACCCAGGTACAAACGATCCAAGAAGCTCCAGGGACATCGGTCCACACGGGCAAGGAAGCGCCCTCGCCCTGCCAACTCAGCCCAGACCCAGAAATGACCTCACTGCCCGGGACCCCGAGGCCATGTCCTTGACCTCGGCCCCAGAAGTGCACTGAAACCCCAGAGCTGGGCCTGACACCAGTGAGGGGAGGGCTCAGCCCACACCGGGGCCGGTGACAAGTCGCCTTTTCCAAAACCGAGTCCACTAATGGAGCCCATTGGTGGCGGCGGTCAGGATCTGAACCCCACAGAGATTTCCCTGTGAGGGAAACGAAGCCATTTCCTCTACCAACTACGGTCGAATCGGGCAAACGTGTCTATGTCCCTGCAGTGACCGTGCAGGTGCTGAGAGCTCAGGGGGCCTGAAGGAAGCAGGCGGCCTGGGCTCACCACCTCGGCCTCCCCTTCCAGCTCGCTCGTGCTCTCTCTCTCACACACACACACGTGTGCACAAGCTCACGCGCACGCACACGCTCGCCCTGCGTGCCTGATTTAGCAACCGTGGAACATTACCAACTCCCTGATACCTAGGACGAGTCTGTAGGAAAGACGGCATTCGATACATGTCTGCCAATGTGCGTTCTCACTAATTAGAAGGTTTGGGGCAGAGCAGGGAAAAATATGTATTTCAAAGTCCTAGTTTGACTTGCCAGAAACCAGCCCGTCACTAACATTCTTATTTTCGACAAAATATAGCATTCTGATTACATACCATTTCGGCTCAACAGCTCTCTGCTCCCGGAAGTGGCCCCAGGCCGTGGCAGAGACCGACTCAGGGCCGCTCGTGGCGGCTTCCACCCAAGGCCCCGAGGGCCCTGGAAACAGGCACCAGGTGGCCACTCAGGTTCGTCCAGAAGGTGAGGCCACGAGGAGAGCCTTTGGCCTCAGTGTCCCCGCCCCACACCCTTATAATGGAGTCACTTATCTAAAGGCTCTGAGGCCTTTCACCCTGGTTGATGAAAGAAAACAGTTTTAGAATTCCAGTGGCAGTGAAGGGGTAGGCAGCGGGGCCTCAGTCCACCAATTTTAGTCCCTGCGTGACCCCAAGCAAGTTTTGCAGGCTCTCCAGCCTCAGTGTCCTCATCTCTAAAAGGGGCACCCAGTCTCCAGAGTGACGGCAAGGATTAGATGAGTCATCACACAGCCCTTAGAACCTGCCTGCTACACCGTAAATATGTAGTGATAATGACATACTTGACTTATGAAGTCTAGGTATTTGCACCAGGGGCGTTCCGAGGCAGGATGCATTGACCAAAAAATAAAGACTGTGTTAAATGCCTACCCCAAATAAAAACGCACGCCCCAGAGAAAACATTTTTTAACTTTTTAATGTTTATTTTTGAGAGAGAGAGAGCGAGCAAGCAGGGGAGGGTCAGAGAGAGAGAAGACACAGGATTGGAAGCAGGCTCCAGGCGCTGAGCTGTCAGCACAGAGCCCGACATGGGGCTCGAACCTGTGAACCGTGAGATCATGACCTGAGCTGAAGTCAGACGCTCAACTGACTGAGCCCCCCAGGCGCCCCCGGAATAAAGGTTCCTAATGGAGACCAGTTTCAAAACCGTCCCAAGCGCAAGCTCGCATGGCTCCGGCAGCCCTCAGAAACCAATCCAAGTGCTGCACGGAGCATGCGCGTGTGTGCGGCTCCCAGCTCCCACGGAGCACACCCACCACCCGTCTCAAGTGAAAGAGGAGCAGACCAGCCAGTCGAGGAAGGCCTGAGGCCCCGCCGGGCTCCGCCGATGCCCTCCCTGTTCCACCGGGCGCTCCGGCCCGCCCCGCCTCTGCCCTGCGTCCTGGACACCTGTCCCTTGGGCAGGGACCGGCATCTGACACAGATCAGCCCCAAGTCACGTAGACAGACCACGTCCCAGGTGCACAAAAGCCACACAGATACAAGACTTCGGCGCGAGGCTCCGCGGCAAGCTCAAGATTCAGGAGCGAAGGCGCAGCCCCGCGGCGCCCCTAAGCCCCCAGCCTGCATGTTACCACCGCGGGCCAGCAGGCCGGCCAGCGCGGGTCTCTGACCCGCGCTGGCCCAGGCCGCACGTTCCCACCGAAGTGGGGAGAAGGTGGGGCCGCCGCAGCACCCCCCCCCCCACGCCCACCGGCGAGGAGGACGGCGTCTTCCCCGTGTGGTCACAGAGACCGGATTGCTGCGCACCGCAGAGAGGACACGGGAACCGAGGAGGATGTGTTCTGGAATCGGCAGAAAGGAACACCTGGGGAAGGAAACGCACTTCAGAAACACACATACCTTCGTGCCAGCACGAAGCATCGCCAAAAAATAATACTGAAGGCGTGCCAAGCTTACCATCCCTCCACAAAATCTCCTTTATATGGGCAAAACCGGGAGGCTCTGCTTTCAAATGACCCGCTGTTCCTGCAAAAAGCAGCCGCCCGCTGGGTGCTGAGGCAAGGCAGCTGCCTGGAGCCGAAATGACGACCTGAGGCTCGCAACATCTCGGTGCCGGGCGGAGCGGACAAAACCAGCGTCCACAGATTTGCTTTAACCGCTTGCCTCCTGGTCCCTGGCTCTCTGAAACCTCTCCTGGGCACGGACGTGGCCTGGAGACCTGAATTTGTCGGTCTTGAATATTTTATGCAGGTTTGGGGACTTCCTACCAGGTCAGCACCGAGACCTACTCTATCCTGGAAACATCCAGTCTGGAGGTTCACAGCAATGTGGAGAAGCCCAAATTAGGGTCCTGAGGGCCCCGAGGTGAGTGGATGGGGGGGACTGAGGCACAAGGGGACCAGGTAACCGGGCCAAGGTCGCCCTCCACTCATCAGCAACAAGTACTTGAAGTTCATTCATGCTGCCTAATGGGGCACCTGAGTGACCCCCAGGGCTCTCCACAAGAAGGGTCAGACAAGCCCCTGAGGTCCCATGGAGACCCTACCGCATGCCGAGGAGGAACCGTCAGCCTGTGCCCTTTGGGACTGTGGCTTCCCACCACCGGACCACACATCCGGGTCCTCTGTTCCAGGACGAGCCCTCTGTGCCCAGGCAGGAGGAGGAACGGAACCGAGAGGTGCCCCTGTGGCACCGCACGGCTCCTTCTCAGGCCGGGAGAGCGAGCGGGTCCCAGAAGAGCACAGCTTTCCGGTGGTGGGGGGACGCTCATCCCTGGGGCTCCCACCCCAGGCCCCCACCCGTCGCCCCGGGGTGGCCCTGGGCAGGGTCCGGGTTCTCCTCAGACTCAGTGCTCCCACCGGGAAGGAGGTGTAGACGGACTAGCATTTAAACCAATTCTTGACCTCAGCTCGGGTCTTGATCTCAGGGCTGTGACAAGCCCCACGTCGGGCTCCGCGCTGGGCACGAAGCCTGTTAAATGCATCCGCGTGCGCGTGCGCACACACACACACACACACACACACACACACAGCAACCCAAGAATGCAAATCCACACTCCACAAGGCCCCCTCACAGGGACCACCGAGTGCCTTCACAGGTGGAGGGAGGGGTGCCCGCCCCTCACCTAAGTCAGTGTTCTGAGCCTCTTCTGTGACCACGGAGGCACGGCCAGCATCCCTGCCTCCAGGGCTGGTGTGAAGGTCAAAGCCATGAAGAATGGCCGCCAGGCAGAAGGCAGCAAGCACTGCAGGGAGAGGGGCCACCGTGCTCTGCGGAAAGGGAGTGACCGGAGTGACCAACGCCGAGGAAGCCAGAGTCCGGAGGGCATAGGAGCCGGGCCCGGGCAACGGGCACGGGGTGAGAGGCGCCCTCCCTTCACACCTCACCGCCAGCACGGTCACTGCTAGCTGAGGGTCAGTTCTAACCCCCGTCCAGGGTCTGGCCTGGGCGCCCCCGCCCTTGCTGCTTTCATCCTGTTCCAGGCGCCTAGTTCTGGGCCAGGCTCACAGAAGCACCTGCTAGAGGCTTAAATTACTCCCGGGCTGGAGGCAACAGGAAGGCAGGAAAGCCAGCTCAGGCCTAGGAAGGGATGGGCAGGTCCCACCTGGGGTCTTGGCCAGAGGGCAGGGGCAGAGGGGAGGGCCAAGAGCTCAGGGCTGCAGGGGTCTGTCCCCTCCCGCAGGCTGCAGAAGAGAGGGAGGTGGCAGTGAGGGGCCCGGCCCAACACGTGGGCTGGAGGGCAGCCTCTGTCGCCAATTACGGAGTGCCTACTGGGCACAGGGCCCAGTCAGCAGTCCAGGGCAAGGGCACTGACCACCCGCTTCCCAGGGCGGGGAGGCCGGAGGGAACAGGGACCTCATCTGAGGGGGAAGACGCGGTGCCTGGGTCCCTCCTCTGCCTTCAGCGGGAAGGCGGACCAGTACAAGCGGACCTGAGAGGACTGCTGGCCGGCCGGGCGGCCACTGCGGAGGGGACACCCTGGCCCAGCCCTTTGAGCCTGCCGGGCGGGCCAGTGAGCAGGCTTCAGAAACAGGTGACAGGGAGAGAAGAAAGCAGAGTCCCTAATAACTTCTTCTGAGCAGGGAGTGTACTGGCCACACCTATAAGTCAGGGTGACGGGGGGAGGGGGGGCCAGCCTCCAGATGAAGGAACAGAGCAAAAACGTCCCCTGATCACACCTCTGATGGACCCAAGAAGGGTCCCCGCCCCACACAGCCCTGTGCACCTGCTCCCGCTGCCCAGGCCTGCCAGGCTTTCCCCAGGCACGGAGGCGCGCAGAGGGGTCATACTGTTACCGCAAGTCCGTCTCCACCTTCTACTGAGTCTGAGCTAAGATGGTTTCAGCCAAGCCGCCCCTTGGCTGGAGCTGAACCTGACTGCAGGATCCCCTGAGGGCCCTCTCCCCGGAGAAGAACAATCACGATGTAATAACAGCCCTAATAGATCATAATTATTGAGCACTCACCCGGAGCCAGCCCCGTGCTAAGCACTCTGCAGCCACGTTGAATCCTCGGGCAATGATCACCGCCCCCCCCCAACAGGTGAGGAAACTGAGCCCCAGAGGAGGTAACTCGCTTGCCCAAGGCCGCGGAGCTGAGAGCAGAGCC